>CAUYQG010284055.1:0-46890 GCA_963574415.1 Tarsius wallacei | reverse complement strand
AAATTAATCAGGTTGTGTCCAAGTGTGCACACGCGTGCGTGCATGCATGCGCACACACACACGCACACACATGCACATACACATGCTTCCAGAAGGAAGCAGTCCTCCAGGGTGCAGGGAGAAAGCAGGGATGGAAGGTATGAGGTCAGAGCTCTCAACCTGCTGCCCTAACTTGCTCCTCTGAGGTCTCCAACCCGCTCAATGCTGGCAGTCACTCTCTGGGAGGAAACCTCTGGAGCACCCATCAGTCCTCAAGACCCCCTCTGGTGGCTCACCCCAGACCTCTTCAGGTAGTCACAGTGACCTTGGCACCATCAAGCACAGGAGTCATCCCTCTTTTCCTCTGTGCATGGAACTCAGTGTGCCTCACCGGCTCTAGGTGTCAGATGGCAGGAGCCTGCCTTTGTCACCTTTTCATTGTGTGGGCCCTGCACGGTGTATGGCACAAGATGTGTAGGCCCTCAGACCATATTTGGTCAATGAATGAATGAACCATCCATGCAGAACCCTGAGAAAATGAGAGTGTCTCCTTCAAGGAAAGTGACTTTAAGAGGTTTGGAATAACTGGACAAGGAACAGCCGCAAGGTCAAGGAACAAGCCAAGTGAGGTGTACTGGGATGGAAAGCTCCAGAACCACAATACTGGGGAAGGCAGAGCTGCAGAGAAGCCGGTGGAGCCAGTGCTGGCATTCCCCACACTCCTGCCTTGGGCAGCAGGGTCACTGTGGGAAAACTTGGGATGAACAGACTCTCCTCCCTAGAAAATAACAATCATGCTGTTTCCCCCAGTGCCCACCTCACTCAGGAGATTGATTTTTATTGCATATAAAATACACACAGGAAAGTCCAAAATCCAGGGTGAACTTGATGTGAGCATGGGGAACTCACTCAGGTAGTAGCACAGTGATGAAGAAAGGAAATTAGCCCTTCCAGCCCACGTCACTTCCAAGCACTGCCCCTCCCAGGTGTCCTGACTGCTGTCCACAGTGATTAATTTAGCCTCTCTTTGAGCTCAGCGTATGCAGAACCATGCAGATGTGCTTTCTTATGTTTGACTTTTTAGTCCTAAGACATGTCTGTGATTCAGGCATTTTGTTGCATATGGACATTGACTGTTTATTCTGAAACTGGCCCAACTTCCCTATAAAACTAATGGTTACAGTGTCTTTTTGAATAAACATAGGAATTGACCTTCCTGACCTTAAAGATTGAAACTTTGTCTTTTCTGAGTTCCTTTCTCAGGAAACCAGCCCTCAGGCCTATAGTGCCAAGAAAATGAAACTCACCAAATCACCACATCCAGACAATGAGATGCCAGACACTAACTGTTGGCCAGCTCCTCTTCTTCACCCCTCCCAATTTCCCATGTTTTACCTTTCAGCCCCTCTATATGGCTTCAGTGGGACAAGAAGACAGATTAGAGAATGACTCTCCAGTTCTCCTTGGCTGATATCATCCCTTCCCAAAAGCCTTCTTCCCCAGCAATGTTTGTCGTCTCAATGACTGGTTTTCCCTGTGGTGAGCAACTGGACCCTAACTGAACCTCTGCACATTTGGCAACAATTTTTTTTTACTATTGAACTCTAAGAGGATACACACACACACACACGCATGCACGCATGCACTCACACACAGATACTAGCACTTCCTTAAACATTTGGTTTGCAGCATTTCTCTCAGTCTACAGACAAACTTAATTTGCTTAACATAGTCTTGAAAATCTGAAGTTTTTCATTTTAATGAAGTTGAGTGTATTAATTGTTACTCTTTTTTTAAAAAGCTTTTGGTTTTTGGAGTCAAATCTAGAAGTCTTTGAGCCATGAGACTTTTTTCCCCCAAAAGTTTATTATAGCTTTAGTTATCATTTTATGGTTTTACATATAAGTGTATTACCCATTTTGAGATGATTTTTGTATAAGATATGAAACTGAAACTGAGGTCAAGGCTCTTATTTATTTTTCTTTTATATATATATATATTTTTTTTTTTTTTTGTAGTGAGAAACCAGGATTTATTGAGAGGACAGAAAAGCTTCCACAGTGGAAAGGGACCTGAAGGAGTTGCCCTCTTTGTGCTAATATTTTAAAAGAATTTTTGATGTTTATGTCAAAGGATGTTATATGTAGTTTTCTCTGGTTTCTTTCTTTTTCTGTGCTGTCTTTGATTTTATATCACAGTAATACCCTGATTTTAACATTAAATGGATTGGAAGCATTCCTTCCTCTTTTGTTTTGTGGAAGAGCTCGCACAGGCTGCTGATTCTTTTACAGAATTCTTCAGTGAAACCATCTGGGCCTGGAGACTTCTTTAAGGAAAGTTCTAAAATTATGAATTCCATTTCCTTAATATTTACAGGCCTATGCAAATTATCTACAATTGTTTCCCCCTTATCTGTGGGGGATATGTTTCAAGACTCTCAGGACTTGCCTGCAACCAAGGAGAATACTGAACCCTATGTATACTGTTTTTTCCTGTACACACATACATGTGATAGAGTGCAATTTATAGATTAGACAAAGTTAGAGATCAACAGTGGTAACTAATAATAAGATGGAACAATTATAACAATGCACAATGCACTGTAATACAGGTTGTGTGGTCTGTCTTTCTCAAAACACCTTGTTGTACTAGCCACAAGTAACTAAAACTGCTAAAAGCCAAATTGTGGATAAGGGGGTACAACTGTATTTTCTATTGGGTGAGATTCAGTTTTTGTGTTTCAAGGAACTTTTAGTCGTCTAGTTTTTATGTGTGGAGGTGATCATAATATATCCCCTTATCGTCCGTCTGATGTCTGCAGCGTCTGTAGTGAAATCCCGTTATATTCTTTATGTTGATAAACAGTGTCTTTCTCTCTGTCAGTCTTGCTAGAGATCAGTCAATTTTACCAACCTTTCCCAACAGCTAGCTCTTTGCTTCATTGGTTTTCTCTACTGCTTATTGTTTCTGTTTTCATATTCATCTGTTCCCAGTGTTACCCTTGTTATTTCCTTCTACCAATTGCTTTGAGTCTGCTTTGCTCTTACTTTTCTTGGTTTTTGATTTGGGAGCTTTGATTGTTAATTTGAGCCTTCTTCAATGTTCTGAGGAGTGCATTTAGTGCCAGGAAAGTTCCTTTATCACTGCTAACTGTGTTTCACAAGTGTTTATATATTGTATTTCTATTTTCATTCAGCTCAATGCACTGCTTGTTTCCTTTGAGACTTTCTGTGACCTGTGGATTATTTAGAAGCATATTGTTTAGTTTTCAAGTGTTTTGAGATTTTCCTGTTATCTTTCTGTCATTGATTTCTAGTGGTCAAACAAACATAACATATATTGTATGTTATATATAACGTACCATTAAACCTTAATTTTTAAAAAATAACCTACTAGATTAAATCTTAATTTTTTTAGAGTTTGTTGCAGTTTGCTTCAAAGCCCAGTATATAGTCCATCTTGGAATATGTTTCATGTGCTTGTGGAAAGAACATGTATTCTTCTATTGTTGGGTGGAGTGTTCCATAAATGTGAATTCCATCCTGTTGACTGGTGTCAGAGGGGCTTAATTCAGCCCGACATGGGTGGAGGTCTGGGCTTCTTACACAGCCTTTCTGGGCATGAATGGGGCCAGGGCCACAGTGTCTTTATGATGTTTCACTGGAACAGAGCAGTTATTGTCTTACAAAATTGACCCTTTCCTGGACCATTGGGGGAAAGGGTAGACTTTTAAAAAAAAGTTTAGTAGTAGTAAAATACACATAATACAAAATTGTCCGTCATACCTATGCTTAAGGGTATAGTTTAGTAGTGTTAAGGCTGTTCACGTTGTTGTGCAGCCAGTCTCCAGAACTTGCAAACATCTTGCAAACTTGAGACTCCTTCCCCATTCAATAGCAGCTCCCCATCACTCCCTCCACCAAGCCCCTGAAAACCTCCCTCCTGCTTTCTGTCCCTGTGAACTCGACTATTGTAGAGACCTCATATCAGTGCCATCATATGGCATTTGTCTTTGTGTAACCTGCTTATTTCACTCAGCATCATGTCCCCAAGGTTCACCATGTGGTAGCATGTGTTAGGCTCTCCTTCCTTTTTAAGACTGAGTAATGTTTCACTGTATTTGTATGCCACACTTTGTTTATTTATTCACCTGTCATTGGGCAAAAAACAGGCTTTTGTTGTTTGTTTCTTATCTGCACCGACTGGTGTGCCTTCTTCAGCTCCAAGTCTGGGAGACATAAGACAAAAAGAAAACCAAGGGAACTTGCTGCCATGTCACTTATTGGGCTCTGAAGGGCTCTGGTCAGTTCACTTTATCCTCTTCATTTCTCTAGTCTTCTTATGTGTGTTTTATATGTGATGTTCAGGTTTTAGTTGTACTTATTGAGAGAAATAAGGTCAAGTGAATGCACTGCATGTTCCAGGAAGGAGAAGTCCTACATTAATTTTTATGTCAGTTTATTATGAGTATAATACTCTTTTTGAAAAGGTTTCAAAAATATTCTAAAAATCTTATGGTTTTTTTTTTTTTTACTAAATTAGACAAGATTTTTTAAAAAAAAGAAGCTAGGGCAGGAACGGTGGCTCAAGCCTATAATCCCAGCACTTTAGGAGGCTGAGGCAAGAGGATTGCCTGAGCCTGCAGGTTCAAGACCAGCCTGGGCAACATGGTGAGACCTCATCTCTACAATAAAAAAAAATTAGTCGGGCATGGTAGCACATGCCTGTAGTTCTAGCTACTTGGAAGGCTGAGGCGGAAGAATTGCGGGAGCCCAGCAGGTCAATGCTCGGGTGGCTGTGAGTGTGCCACTGCATTCCACAGCCTGGGTGACAGAGTGAGACTCCAACTCAAAAAAAAAAAGAAAGAAAGAAAGAAAGAAATTAATGTGCATGCGATTTTACTTTTGGGAATTGAATTCTTCATAGTCCTACAGTACTTAATTTGAAGATATTAAGTTTGTTTTTTAAAGGATCATGCCTCCAAGGGCTCTTTCTTTCCACTACCCATGAATCTTGGCTTCCTTTGTTAATACCAGCTGTCTGGTGAGTGTCTCAAAGACCTTCATGGGTGTTGAATTTGAAACCAACTGACACTAATCTGTTATTGGATTGTGGCTTTCAGAATGACCAGGGGATAAATTCTTTCGAGATTCTCCTAGACTACTTAGAGTCATAGATTTTATTGACTTTTGAACACTTCATAAAATTTAAACCTGCCAAGGAAATGATTTGTTATTTATCGTCAGTAAGAGTGCTGGGCTACCCCACAGGCCAAAGACAGGGCCACACAGCTCTTCACCAACCTGCAAAGCCTCTGAATGAGAAAAGGGGGTTGAGGGAGAGGTATTTTAAGAGATCAACAAAATTTACTCTGTGAAAAAATCTTCCACTTGAAGGACAGTATGTATAAATAGATCCTAAATTTACATGCTCTTTCCCACAAGATTCACATGCACTTAAAAAGAAAGACAACTCCTAAACTGAAAAATGTAATTTATGAGGACACTGTAAAACAGTTGGAGGCATTACTGAACCACCACGATTTGCCCATCCTCTTGGGAAGAACGTTATGATAAAACCACAAGGCAACAGGTGTTAAAACAGTGCAGCTGAACACGTGTCTGGTTCCAAGGAAAAGATGGAAATAGAAGTAAATCATGACAGCTTTTCTTGCTTCATTTTTTTCCCTCAAATATTAAAATATACAGAAATAAAAAATCCAGGTTGGCTTAACTTTTATTGCTGCAGGGTTAACATGAAATATCTTCATGTTTGTCCTTAAATAAGGGAAAAGTCACAAGGAATCCAGGCACCAGATCTTGAGTGGAGGGTCACTTCTAGGGACAGAATTTAATAAACGTCCTGTCAGGTTCATCCTCTTAAAATAAGGTGGTCTTGAACAATAAGGCCTGGGGATGCAGAACAGCAAATAGGTGTGAACCCCAGTGCTTTTGTGTCTGGAGTTAACAATAGAATCTTTTCTGATTTGTGGAGTCATCTCCAAGTGCCCTTTTACATTCCATCTGGATGACTGAGAGTCTCAGCCAAGACCAACAACAACACACAAATCAGCTTGGGGCACTGGTTAGTTATCTCTTTCTGCACAGTAAACTACACTCAAACTTACAACGTATAACAACTGTTTTGTTATATCTCACAATTTGTGGATCAGGAACTCAGGCAAGGCTCCACTAGGGTTTCTGTTGCTCCCATTAGATGACTGGGCACTTGGTGGTACTCAGCTCTTGAGCTGGCTGGTCTGAAGGTGCAAGGCAGGTTTATTCACATGCCCACCCCCTTGTACATACCTGGGTTCCAAGCTAGGCTGAACTCCTGTCTTCTTCCAGGTAACCCCAGGAACTCTTCTCCTAATCTGTCCAGCAGAGAGATTGGACTTTTCACATGGAAACTCAAGTATCCAAGGACTATCATCCTAGAAGACCCAAGTAGAAGGCACAAGGCTTCTTGGGACCTAGCCAAGAACTCCAGAACGTCTCTTCTGTTGCAACCAGGCATTAGAGTGGTAAAGCAAGTCACCACAGCCAGCCCATATTCAGTCATATGGGAATCGAATTCCACCTTCAAGGGGAGAATTGGCAGAGAGTCTATGACCATATTTAATGACATAGTCTCATTTCTCACCATCACAAGTAGCATAGCAGTCCTAAACTTTAAAAAAGAAAAAAAGATATATCATTAGTAAAGATTCTCACATGGCATAGCAAACAAACATATTCTGGATTCTTGATGAGACTCAGAAAGTTTCAAATATCAGGCTAGGCCCAATGAAACTTTCCCCAGAGTTGGTGTTCCAAGACAAACTGGTCTGAGGCATCCTTCCTCTGTGTCTTAGGTGCAGATTATCTAAGGAATGCTCACACACTAGAGAGGAGGGTGGGCTGTTGGTGACCCACCATACCTAAACCAGCCACAGCTTTTGCTGCTAGCTGTTGTTTATTCAATATCTACTGCAAAAATCACCTGCAGTGGGAATAGAAACCAACAAACCCGACTCCATGCTAAGAACTTCATTATCTGTCTCTTAAATTCTTTGCAGCTTTTCCACTGGACTCAAATGCTAGATAATCACCTGTTCAAGCGGGCTTTTTAAAATGCAAGTGCTGCTTTTTTTCATTGAGCCATGAGGTGCCTTAGGAAAGATGCTGTTTTAGTCAGTTTGAATTGCCATAACAAAATACCATAAACTGGGTGACTTACACAGCAGGTATTTATTTCTCCCAGTTCTGAAGGCTTGGAAGTCTGAGGTCAGGGTACTTGTGTGGTCAGCTTCTGGGGAGGGTTGTCTTCCTGATTGGCACTCAGCTGCATTCTTAATGTGTCTTCACATGGTGGAGAGAGAGAACTCTGTGTCTCTCACCCGTTCCATAAGAGCACTAATTCCATCATGAGACTCTGCGCTCACATCCTCTCCTAAAATAAATTACTTCTCAAAGGCCCCACCTCCTAATACCTTTACTATGAGAGTCAAGGCTTTGACATACGAATTTTGGGAAGACACTCATATGCAATCCACCAGGTGATATGTCTTGTTATGTGTCTTATCTCTCGAGGTGGCCATCAGTGAATGTTGGGAATCAACAGATGAGTGAAACTCAAAGGACTTGAAGTAGTAGTTACTAAAAGGAACTGACAACTTCTAAATTGCAGCACCGGTGTCCAGTTGAGATGGGCAGTGGAACAGCCACGCTCCCAACTCTGTCGCAAGTTTGAGACACAGCCCTGGGCCAGCTGCATGTGTGGTCTAGCGTAGAGTTGCTCTGCTTGTGAAGTGAGGATGTCTGGGAGATCTGCTGTTAGGCATATTTCAGTGCCTGTGCAGCGAGGGCTAAGGAAGTACAAGGGACTTGGAGGGTATCACTTTGAGGAACATCTCACAGTCTTCATTATTTCAAAGAGAGACCTGGACTTGTCTTCAGATCACCTACATGATCTGGGCCAAGTAAGGAGCTCTGATGGTTGGCAGCCACAATACTATTACCTCCCCTGGGGGCCCTGACGCCAGAGCATCCGGCAGGGAGTTCCAGCACCTACACAGAAGTACTGTGTGCACGTTTTATAGAGCTTTAAGAAAATCCAATTTCATTATTAACAAAGTGTTTGATTTTAGCTGCTATCTATCTGTGTCTAAAATGTCAATGCTATTCTAAAGTAAAGGGGAGCAGGCTTCGCCTTCCCTGAAATTGAATTCTTGCTTAATAGATAAACCTTTATTGGTGTTGCAGGCTCTGGGGAAGTATGGAGTTTATGAGGCCTGGAAGGTGATGAGGAGCTCAAAGACAGAAGTGATAGACAAGGACAAGGACGGCTTGGTTCTTCAGCAATTAATGCAGAGACTAAGGAAAACAGATGATCAAGGAGTCAAGGCTTCCATGAGGCCTCTGTGTAAGGATTGTGGCTGTAACATCTCCTCAGTATGGAGAGGATGTTGTGTGGAACCTGGTGCCCAGAGCACAAGTGCCCTCTGCGTCTTACAGACACAGGCCCTCTACGGTTGTAGGATAAGTCAGGGGCATGAGAGGAACTTGCAGTCTGGGAGAGTCTGGCATGCAAAGACATCCCAGATGTTGAGGTCTGGGTGCTTGCGCATCTGCCTGACAAGCAACCTCAACACCCAGTGGACTGGGATGTGCCGTCTCTGGGATGGAGTGGATGCAGTCCAAGATTAATGACCAGACATAAGAGAGGGTCTCATTTTCAATGTGTGCATGTTCACATTCTTCCAATCTGCTGTGGTCAGGCTGACATGAGTGGGTGATCTCATGCAGATCTTTGCACAGCCTCAACATTCAGGCAGTATTACTGGACAATGTTCTGGACACTCAGGCCCCTTTTGGGCAGAAGAGCAGCCCTTCCAAGGCTCCTGTTTACTAACTCACTCATGTCCAGCCCATCGACAACAGACTGGAAGGCAGTGTACACATGTACATTGATGATGAGACTTCTCTGACATCCAGTCACCACTCCTGGGTGACACACCCTCCAACCCTGAGGCTTTGCATATCCTCCCCCCTGCTCCAAACATAAGCTATGCCTGCAACATCAGTCTTAACAGTCAACATTTAGCAGTGCCTGACATATAGTCAGTGCTCAGTAAATTTGACCAGGATG
Source organism: Tarsius wallacei (assembly GCA_963574415.1). Classification (NCBI taxonomy): domain Eukaryota; kingdom Metazoa; phylum Chordata; class Mammalia; order Primates; family Tarsiidae; genus Tarsius; species Tarsius wallacei. The sequence goes on along the minus strand of CAUYQG010284055.1, from coordinate 37,782 downwards.
TGCCAATACATGGGGAGGGGTGGCCTATGTCCATTATAAACTTAGGTCAAGAATGACAATAATAAATTATTGGATAAGTGTAACCACTATACAACCAAGAAGTAGAACACACTGTGGTGGAGCCTTCTGAGCTTCAATGATAAGCCTAAATGATCAGTGAATATGTAAGGTGGTCTCCACTTCCTAAGACCTATGAATGCTTTTATGGCAATGATCTTGTTCTCTGTCACCTTCTACAGAATCACACACCAGCAGCTAGGAGCCACAGGTGTGTGTGTATGTGCACATACGTGTGCCCTTAGAATTTTAAGTAGGGGGACAGGCAAGCAGAAACTTGTTTTGAGTTCATCTTTGACTTTTCCTGACTGTAGGAGAAAGTTTCTCCTCTTTGAATCCCTCTTCTAGAAAATACAAATACTATGACTTTGGACGTGCATGTGTGTGTGCATGCCACCTACACTGGAGATAGACTGTTAACATAGGTAAGTTGACATCATTAGTTGTTTAGAAAGTTGTTGATTGGTCCCTTGGGCTTAAACCATGACATGCTGCTTGCATCCTCTTGATTCTTTCAATGGTTTTGGTCCTTCAATTAAATTATATACTTTTCTCAATTAAGTCTTATTTCTAATGACATGTATCTTGAATTCTGTCTGTTTTCCTTATCTATCTAATCAGTCCACCTTCAAGGTCTTATCAGGTTTGCCCACAAATTGCATATCGTCCATTCTTAGAACTCCTGTATCCACCCAATCAATAGGCACTACATTGGACATGCCCTTGGCAGGAGTTTGAATTCCTACCACTCAGAAATCAGCTCTTTAGCCAGTCTTCTCCATTGCAATCAGGCATGTACCATTCACACATTTGCTCCAGTCCAGTTCCTAGGAACAGTCTTTAATTCTTCTCTCTCAAATCCCACATCCAATATAAAAGCAAGTCACATTGGCTCAAACTTCAAAACATTTCTCAAATTTGAAAATTCATGCCATATCACAGGCATAAACTAGGTCCAATCATGGCCTTTTTTTGCATGGATGATGTCAGTAGCCTCTTGTCTTCCTTCTCTACAGTTAGTTTTGCATATATCATCTAGAATGAGCAACTAAAAGTAGAAATCTGATGGTGTTACTCCTTATCCAAGGCTTCCAAGGATTCCTATTGGACTTGTCCTAAAATCCTAATTTTTTCCCTGGCCCCTAAGTCCCTAAGCTATCTAGTCACCTGAACCAGATTGCATTTCCTTAAGCTGGTCCAGCCTACATATTCACCCAATCCCGCATGCTCTCTCAATGATGCTCCCTTCACCCCTTGAGGAGTAGTCTGATCTCAACTGGCCTGGACTTTGACAGTACAGTACCACTGAACTCTTACTGCTTGAGTTCTGATTATATATTACACAAAGAATGCAGCTCACTCCTGGATCCCTCTGTCCTTCTCTCTTTTCCTCTCTGCTCATCTTTAGACCTCATGTACCACCCCAGCCAACAGACAGCAGAAACTGGCCACCCATAGGAGAAAGCTTCTTTGGCAATGGCTCCTCCAGTCCCAGTCAAGCCTGCAGGTGGTAAGTGCCCAGCTGACCAGTGACTGTAGCCATGTGAAAGACTCTGGGTCAGAACCACAAGGCTGAGCCACTCCTGAATTCTTGACCAACAGAATCAATGAAAGATAATAAGTTATTATTGTTGCCTTAAGCTGCTGAATGCTGGGCTGTATTTAATAACTAATGGCTATCTAATTCCCTGACTGTGCTTTAACCACTCTGCTGCTGAAAGCTGAAGGTTATATCTGCCTCAGGGACTTTGTGTTTCCTGTTTTTTTCCAGATAAAATGTTATTTTCTCACACTGTCACATAGTTGACTCACTTACCTCATTCAGACATCTGTTCAAATGTTAAATACCAGGAGATCCCTAAACAAACAAACAAAATTAAAAAGCCCCCTTTCTATTTATACAGTTATTTTCTAGCCTATCACCTCATTATTTAAAAAAAAAAAACACACACCAAGTGTAAGCTTCATGAAGTCAAGAACTTAAAACATCTGATTTAATACTAGATCTCCAGAACCAAGAACAATTCTGGGCACATAAACAAACTAACAAAAACAAAATAAAGCCTGCTAAATAGATATAGAAATGTCTGAAACTTTCATCATTTCCTGAGTTAATTCCTAGGATTCCCTCAGGGAACCTTGTCAGCATAATATGGAGCAGAAGAGCCACCCAGCTGAGCCCAACCAGGATCACTGCCCCACTGATTCTGAATAAAATAGAGCAAATGTTATTTTGTCTCTATTTTGTTTTTTGGGGGGGAGGGGATAATAAAACAATAGTAACTTCCACCCTTTCATTGTTACTATGAGTACTTGGTTCTCTTCCTTGAAATAATCCTGCCCTGTCATCCCAAGGCCTCATGCCAAGAACAGGCCCAAGAAACCCCGAGAGAAGCTACTGTTCTCACTTCCAGTCTGGGGGAAAGCACAGCTACATCCAGAAATAATTAAAGTCACACTTTCCATTCTTAACGTCTTGTAATTGAGATCATCAAAGAGAAGCAGATTTCATTACATGCACAGCATGATGGCTGTGTTCTCTGGAGTTCATACTTTATTCATCCAAATGGTTACATTTCACTCAGTGTTTTGTTGCAAATAAGTGACTTAAACTGAGAAATAAGAGAGGGAGAATAATTTAAAGTGAAAAGCAAAATCTAATACTTGGAAGATTGTTCTGTAATGAGTGAGGTTCAAAAGCTAAATCTTCAATGACTAATGTAAAAATGTAATATACCTACATGTACCTCTGGAGGGAGGAGATATTTAATTAGAGTCAGACGGGCAAGGCAACAACATTCACTGTAGAGACATGCATCTCTCCAAATGGAAATATGCCTCACAACACAGTTTCTCCTCTTTCTTTTTGTTTTTAAAGTATTCCCCCCTTCACTTTTAACAACATATCTTTTTAATATATTTTACTGTATCTCCAGCACTTTCATTGTTAGAAATGCTGGAGATTGCGGAACAGTATCATAAAGAAAATGAGATTCATCTATAATTCTAGCACTGGGTGCTAGCCACAATTAACATCTTGGATTTTGTTTTCTTCCTGCTATCTTTCTATGTCTATTTATGAATATTCCCTCTCCCCTTTTTTGGAGTGGAAGAATGTGTGTTTTGTCTTATACCTCAACATGAGATAGCATCATTGGCTTTTGCTGTGATTATTTTATTTTATTTTATTTTATTTTTTGAGTTGGAATCTCACTCTGTCGCCCAGACTGGAGTGCAGTGGCCGCTCCCAGCCACCGCAGCCTCAACCTGCTGGACTCCGGCGATCCTTCCACCTCAGCCTTCCAAGTAGCTGAAACTGCAGGCACGCGCTACCACGCCTGGCTAATTTTTTGATTTATTGTGGAGATGAGGGCTCACCAAGTTACCCAGGCAGGTCTCGAACCCGTAGGCTTAGGCAATCCACTCACCTCAGCCTCCCAAGGCCCGGGATTACAGGCTGAACCACCGAGCCCAGCTGCTGTGATTATTTTAATCCATTGATGAAATACATATTTATCCTGTTATTCCCTAGAATAGTTCAAGGTGCATCATTTGTCCCAAGATGGCAGCCATCACCATGCCTGGGCCAGACTGACCAGATAGCAGGAGTCAAATACAAGTGACCGTGTGTGTAGTCAATGCTTATCTAGTCATGTGTTCTGCAAGGTAGCAGAGGAATATATGTTTATATTGAATCTGGCTGTTGCTGATAAAGGGCTGCTGAGTCCGCAGGGAAACAGCTACAATGAGAAGAATTTATTCTAATAAGATAAATGCACAAGTAGAAATACATCCCAGGTGACAAAGCAGTGGAACAAGTGGTCACTTACTGCCCTTGGCATTGTTAGAATTAATCCTAGCTACATTATAATAATTGTCTATAATTAAAAGAAATAATTACTCCAGAAGAAATGAAGCTGGAAAATAAATGATCCTTAGTCAAAAAAACAAGGCACAGACAGAATGTCAGACATCACCAAGATGAGACGATGTCACCATACAGAGGACATACTGTAGAAGCCACACAGGCATCGGTCAATGCCACCTGGCTGCTTTAGCAATTACCAGCTCTTATACTACATGCTACAACAAGCTGCTGCAGAGAAGTGCGGATCTTTTGACCACTGAATAGGGACGAACAGAGACCATACATGTTAATATACGAATCTGCCTGTACTCAGCTCACACCAAAAATCCCATCTCACTTCAGAATTTGGATTGTCTTTGCACTTTTGCTACCAAAAATTGCCTAAAAATTGAAATGCAAATTGACATTTGTGTTAGTCTTAGAGACACCATCTTAAATATTCTCTGCCATTTTGCTAGCTACCCTAGGATGGAAAATTACCAACTAAGCCAAAGCTACAAAACATCCTGCTATATGTAGCACCTGGTCTAACCGCAAGGCTTCCTCCCAACCTACTTAACCACAGGCCCTTTCCATAGTTACCCCCTAGCAACGTCAACTGCAAAATTTTCTCCTCAAATCCTATAATTTTCCTAGCCTGCAAGTGGCAGTGGGCTTCCGTCTCATCTGGAGTCCCCTCCACAGGTCTTCCTTGGAATAAACCTGCATTGCTGTTGAGTTGCCCATCTCCCATATCTTCTTCTTTCTGCTTGTTTTCTTGACCTAACAATTTGAAGTCCATCCTTTAATTTAAGCTGCCACTGCAAGGACTGGCTTTGCCCGTAAAAGCTCTTCAGAGCATCAAGGTTCTCTTTAGTTGAGACGCACCTTGGGGTTTTCCACGTGGTTCCTTGTGCCTGGGTTTCAGAGTTCCAGGGACTGAACAGACCAAGAGGAGCTGTGTTAGCATCTGCTTCATGACTTCTCCCAGACAGACTGCTGGAAGTTGAGACTGGGGCTTGGGGTCTGGGCTCCAAGATCGCCCATCTAAGGCTGTCCCCTGCCAGTGCTGCCTGGTTGTTGGTTGTGTTGATGCCCCACTGAGATCCCCATGGAAGCCTTAAGAGTTCTGCTTACCACTCCCAGCTTCCCTGTGTGGTCCTGCTAATGGCTCACACCTGTGCCTTCTCTAGAGGACTGCCTTGAGCTGGGGGAGCTTCTGGAAGTTCACAGAAGTACAAAATCCCTAGACCTGGTTTCAATAGGGGCCAGAAGAACCCTAGGGGATAGCTTAGGATTTACCTACCGAATCAGGTTGAGGCTGTGTGTCTGCTTGAAACTACATCCTTCCCTGCATGACCTTGTCCCACGACCCGTTTCTTCTGGAAGTATACCCTTAAGAAACTACTCACAGCTACACTCCTGGCTCGGGCAGAGAATCCCAGGTCTGCTCTGAGATCCTCAGGCTCATCCCCTCTGGGCCCATTTCTAGGGTTCCCCTGAAACCCTGAGTCTTACTCCTTCTCCCCTTGTCCAATTCCCTCAGTCCTCACTCTCCTGAAGAGATGATGACTTTCTTCTCCGCAGTGTGATCTCGTGACTCAGCCACTCACAAAAAAGGCACTGCACATAAGAGGCATTTCTTTATTGTTAGTTTAGATTTGGATCTTATCAATACATCACACAATTTCAGAGCTGGAAAAGAGCTAGGTAATAATAAAATAAAACAATAAACCAGGTGTGGTGGTGCGCACTCCTGTCACCTCCAGCTACTCTTGAGGTTGAGGTTGGAGGATCACTTGAATCCAGGAGTTTAAACACTCCAGCATGGGTGACAAAGAAAGACTACTCCCTCTCAAAACAACAACAAAAAAAGCAGTAACATATCCACTATTTTTTTTTTGAGTCAGTCTCACTCTGTCGCCCAGGCTGGAGTGCAGTGGCACACTCACAGCCACTGCAGCTTCAACCTGCTGGGCTCAGGAGTTCCTTCCGCTTCAGCCTTTCAAGTAGCTGGAACTGCAGGTGTGCACTACCACTCCTGACTTATTTTTTGGATTTATTGTAGAGACAAGGTCTCACCAAGTTGCCCAGGCTAGTCTTGAATCCCTTTTGTAGGCAATTCTTTCACCTCTGCCTCCCAAAGTGCTGGGATTACAGGCTTGAGCCACCATACTTGGCCCTATATCCACTATTTTTTAAGTGTCTGATACATGCTAGACACTACAAATCCAAGCAATATTTAACAAGCTCTCATTTTTGCAAGATGACACCTGGGATGCTGAGCATGTGATGCAAGGAGGAAGGAAACACAGCCACTGTCTTTACGGAACTCACAACACAGCAAGATGCCCCCCTGCACTATGATGGGTCTTTATGGCGCCCTCAAAGAGCAGCCATTGCTTCCCTCATCACTCAGTTCAGGACCTTGTCTTCCCAAGATCCTTACACTGGTGCTCGTACATTCAGGAATACTCTTCTCCCTCCAGCCTAATGGGTCTCAGGGCTCACCATCATACCATGCCTTCTGCACCATCCCACACCACACCATTCCACATCTCTTCACATGTAGCCCTCCAAGGCCTCCCCACCTGTCCCCACCCTCCGTCACTTGGTCATTGCCCTCTCCCAGGGAAGGAAAATCAGAGCTCAGGGAGGTTTAAGAACAAGCTCTGTAGCACATCATTGCCTGAGACAGGAAGCTCGGGGCTCTGTCCCCATCCCAGCCCTGTACCACGGAAGCACAAGGCCTTGCTTTTGAAAAGACCCGTTTTGCACCATATCTCCTCAGTGAAATTGTAAATTCTTGAGAATATGGAAAATGCCTCATTTCTTCAGTTTCTTCCTCAGTCCTAGAATGTACTGAGTACTTAAAATGTCAGTTGAGGGTTGTGTGAATGATTGAAGGCACGTGTTATTGGCTCAATTAGTCCTTGGTAAAAATTAACTCCAATCAGACACAAGACTTACTAGCATCAGGCGATGAACAGAGATTGGTCGTCAGAAATTACAAGATCCACACTGCACTTCTGTTTTGAAGTATCCAGTGTGACGGTGGGAGAAACTGAGGCAGGTGAACACTTCCTTGTCATGCAACAGAGTCCACAGACCATCTTCTAACTGCAGTTGGTCTCAGAAGGAGGCAGGACAGACACCAGAGGCTTCCTGAACCTGGTAGTCAAGGAAACACCTCGCCTACAACACTGTCAATATTCACTCTGGTGGTCCCTCTGGTAGCTCTGATTTGAGCCCCTCTGGGAGCTCTGATTTGTACCCGAGGTCATGCCAGTTCCCTGCTGGAATCAGACCGTTGCTTTTGGCTGTACGTACATTTGGTGCCTTGGGCATTCTCACCCTGCTTGACTACTGTTTGATCACTTCTTGCAGACACATTCGCTTATTTTTACTTTTAACCTGTGTCCACAGGGAGGCTGGCAAGGGGTGGGACAACGTGTTCCTGGCCTGCCTCCCCTCTCCCAGGCACCTGCTCCATCACAAAGTCGCAGTCTCCTGCCACACTGGACCACATTTCCTGTCTTGCAATTTCCTTTCTATCCTCACCTGAAAGAAACTTCCTTTCTCCAGCATCTTGGCTGGCCACAGAGAGGGGCTGAGGCCTCATGCCCACGAAGCTCTTGCTGCCCTCACTGAGAAGACTACCCCATGCAACAGGCGGATACACTGAACCCCAAGTAGGGAGGGTGGGGACACAAGGACTTGGGTGTTCCTTAATGGGTATTTGCATTTGTTGACAATCCAAAGGAGGAAAAGAATTATTTGCATTTCAGATACCAAATCAGGCAGACTATTAATGACCAAGGGTTCTTCAGGGTCCTAGAACTTACATCTCCCATAAAGCCAGCAGCCTGTTCTGCTGTTAGCTGACGTTAATGTCTCTGACATGCATTTAGCTCTGTTCTGTTTTACCTACATCAAGTAACTCAATCTCACAACACACATATGAGGTTCATACAATTGTAATCCTCATTCTACAGATGGGGAAAATGAGGCACAACCCATGCAATGTGCCCAAGATATACGGGTATTGTGTAGCAGGTCCAGGTTTTGAAGGTGAGTTGTTCCAGAGCTTAGGGCAGCCACCACCTCATTGCAGCCACCACTTGCACAGGCACCTGCAGTTTATCCAGGACCCCACGGTGGGGTCAGCACTGTAAGGGGCACTGTCCATGCCCTGCTCTCTTCTTGGGGAATCTACATTCTTATTAGGAATTAAAGATGTTCATCTGTTCTAAAATGGTTGTATGAAGATATGCCTGTTGAACTTACTGTGCGAGTAAGTGGACCTTTACTCAGCAGAATAAAACTTCTTTAACACCCACATGCAGTCTGTCAGCCAGCCCAATAATCAGTTCTGATGGGGAAAAAGCATTCTGAACCATACATGTATACTCACATATACACATACATACCAAAATATTATTCAAAAAGTAATGAGAATTTAGGACCCTAAGCAAATCCCAAGATTGCATTTTTGGGTCTGTTATAAGATTCTTTGGCTTGGAGCCTCTTTGAAAAATGATGGTGGTGAATAAATGAGGTGATTGGGACACTTACAATAATCACTGACACAATCATTGATTCTACCAAACGCCAACATTTTCATGGGACATCTCATGTCCTGTTTATGGAACATTCTCACCACTTTACCCACTCTAGCATTATCTCTTTCCTGGTCTCCATGACCAACTGAGTAAAGAAAATATTCCTCTGGAGTCTCAGAAATGTCACATCTTGCTTAAGACCCAAGAGAGAAAGCTGCCGAACTGAAAATCAATGAGACCAGTGTTCACAACCCGGAGGTCTTGGAGGCAAAGGCAGATGGCCACCAAGAAAGAGGCGCTCTGTTTGTTGCGTGAAGGACAAATCACCTCCACGGTAGCCATGGTGTTGGCAAGTGCTATCTTTCACAATTCCATATTTAAGAATATTGCTTTGGAAGTTATAAATTGCCAGTTATTATTTGATTATCTCAGCTTGGAGCTTGCTACATAATGACTTTCCTCGGTGGGATGCTGAGCTGCTAATTCATAGCCTCCTTCTGAAAAGGCTTTTCAGGAGATGTGTAACAAATCCATTCAATTAAAATGAATCTGTGCTATACTGAGAAGTAACTGAACCATACGGGGACAGTCCTGACGACACCCGTTTCATTTTCTTCCTCTAACCCGAAGAACATTCCATTTTTAACTGTTGAATGCTGGTCTATCAAAATGCAATAGAGGCAGTCTATATTCATCACTCCTAGGTATTTTGGTAACTAACTCTTACAAATTGCTGTCTATTATTTTTATTTTTTACATAGAGCTAGCTTTCTTTCCTTCTTTCCAGTTCACAACTTCTGTTCATCACCATGTGTGTGCAAATCTCAAGTCCAATGTAGAATGAAGGTATTAGTGGGTGTACTTAGTTTGTTCCTTATCTTAAAAGAAATGCATCGAAAGTTTCTCCATTGAAACTGATGTTTGCTGGATGCTTTTGGGAGATACATTTTATCAGTTAAGAGGGTCTTACTGTTTTTCAGCTGGCAAGAGCTTTTATCCTGAAGAGATGTGAAGTTTTATCAGATGCTTTTTCAATATATATTGAGGCGATTATTCAAATTTTTTTCTTTAATATGTTAACGTGGTGAATTGAATTAATAAGTTGTATAATGTTAACTTCTGGCTTCAATGTGATTATAATATTTTAACTTTTTAATAAATTGGTCTATTTGCTTTATATAATTATCTTATGTGATTTTAGAGTTTTTGCATCTATGTTCATGATTATGCTTACCAGTAATTTCTCATTCTTGTAGTTTCCTTTTTAGGTTATTATATTAAGATTACCATTGTTGAGTAACAATCACTATTTCTATGTTTTACTATGTTAGAATGTTCTATTCTTCAATAAGAGTTTTACTATGTTAGAATGTTCTATTAACTTTTATGCAAAATGGACTGGTGTGTGTGTGAGTGTATGTGTGTGTATTTGTTCTGGAGAATATTTTGAAATATTGATTCAATTTCCCTAACAATAAAAGGATGTTCCAGGTTTTCTATTTATTCTTAAGCTTCTTTTGGAAAGTTTGTTTTTCTAGATTTGTTTGCATTAGAACTAATTCTATTGGCCAAGTTTTAATTTTAATTTTAATTTTAATTAAATAACTGTCTCCGCCCTGCTGTGTTCTTGGGGAATCTACATCATTATTAGGAATTAAAGACGTCCATCTGTTCTAAAATGAGTTGTATGAAAATACGCCTATTGAACTTACTGTGCGAGTGAGGGGAACTTTGCTCAGCAAACTTCTTTAACACCCACATGCAGTCTGTCATCTAGCCCAGTAATCAGTTCTGATATGAGGAAGAAAGCATTTTGAACCATACATATGGTTATTTTTAAATTTTGTCTGTTTGATTTCTGCTTCTTCCTCATTCATATTTTTTTCAAAAAAAGTTTTAAAATGTAGTATTTTTATTATGCTTAGTTGTGATTAATTTTAGGGCTTTATTTTGATTTCTTCTTTGCCTTGTGGATTATTTAGAAGGATGTTATTTAATTACTAAGATTAAAGTGTTTCATTTCTCTTTTTCTAAGTGATTTCTAACTTAATTGCATTGTAGCCAGAGAGAATGGCTCTATAAAACAAACTCTTTGAAAAATTTTTGAGCATGCTTTATGGACTAATCTATGCTTGTTTTTCTAAATATAATCTATGTGTGCTTGAGAGAAGCACACATTCTCATCCATCAAGTTAAAAGTAATTGTGTGGTTCAAATCTTCTAAATTCTTACTAACTCTGTGCCTTGTTGACCTCTTAATAATTAACAAATGTATCAAAATAGCTCACCATATTAATGATTTGTCCTTTTACTCCTGGAGACCTACCATATATATATGCACACAAACATCTATAGATATTTTTGATGTTACCGTCTGCATCTATACTTAGCGAAACATGAGTTAGTAGTGGTGTTTCTGACTGCCTTGCTCATCTGTGAACTCCTACTCTAACAGTGAGGAGCCTGGCCCACACCATCTGCCATCCGTGTACTTAATTGTTCAATCTCAGCACACGTGGGTAACAGTATACACTACTCTCATGGGAAACAATGCTATCAGCTAGGGCACAGTGCTTAAATGCAGTTCCTTCCTATCAGCCTTATAGACTTGACTCATGTCCAGTTATGTTTTTCAAAGTTAAACAGTTGTAGAACTTGCAATTGAGCAATGTGACATGTTGAAATTCGACTTGAGTATTGGAAAGTATATCTTTATCATATATACACCTGAGATCCCATTTCTGAGCCTTTACATGTTTCATTTGTTCAATTCCTTTTATGTAAAAGTTTTAATTATTGTATCTTTGCTATATGTTTTAATACCAGGTAATGTTCACATCCTGTTGTTGTATCTTCCCAGTGAATTTACTTTTTCTTGTTTTAAAGTATCTATCTTTGTCTCTAGCAACATTTTTTGTCTAAAAGCTTGTTTTGTATATTAGCGTAGCATCTCCCTGTAGTTGCTGATTGGGTGATATATATTTTTTTCCTGTCCCTATGCCTTCATCTTATTGTTATCATTCAGTCTAAAGTATGCTTACTACAGACAGTTTATAGTTGAATATTGTTTTTTATTTACTCTAACAATGTATGCCTTTTCAACAAAACTTTAAAACTACAGAAAAAAATCTGCCATAAAATAAGTGCATGGTAGCATACTCCTATGAGGACAGTTTCTTTTAGAGTTGTGCCCTTCTGAGGGCTGTCAAATGTTAAACATCTAACCAGCAGGACACCTGTCTTCACTTTAAAAGGGGATTTTCAGGAAGGAAGGCAAGATAAGAATGTGTCCTGACTCAGTGACGGAACTGATAAATGCACACAGAGCTCACAGTCAGGCATGGGGTGGTTTCCATGATTTTGTTGGTTTCATAGTTGATTACTGTTAAACCAGTCTCCACCAGACAATTGACTGCCCCTCAAAAAAAGAGAATTTTTTGGTCTTGGAGCTTAGTGATGTTTGAAGGCTTCATAGTGGACCCTAGTTCAACTAAACATGATCACCAGACAGGCTCTTGGGCTTCTCTCGCTCTCAAACGCACTCATAGTTTTAACAGGCACATCTATCCCTAGCAGGGTATTTTCAGGAAAACCCGCTAGAACCCTAAGAAAACAGACGACTGCACACTCCCGTGTGTCCGTGAACTTCTTAGCCTGCTATCTTACCGCAATTCCCTGCTCACGGTGATTTAAATGCAATTTATGATTCAAGTCAGAACCCTGATTGCATTTAGTTTGCTAGTGACAGGATCAATTCGTTTTGGTTGGGAAACATGATGCATTCATTGGCTGTCGGCATCCAGGGTCTGGAACATCAGGTTTCCCAGAGCCATCGCTCCGCATGGTGGAGCTGCCTGCCTTTTCCTCCTGACAGTTCACAGTGAGCAGCATTAAACGCCCTCTTACCTGCCCAAGGTCAGGGGCAGTGTCCTCTGATCCATCACCCAGAGAGAGCCAAGCAGAGTGACTTCATCAACAACAGAGCAGGCTCCTCAGGTGGAGAATTGGACCAGCACAGAGAGGGTTGAGTCTGTGAGAAGGTGGGTTTCCGACACACTGGTGATACTGCAAAGTACGCTGCTGGCCAGGGTCAAAGAACTCACAGGAGAGAACAGGCGGAAGGCAGGTGTGCGGCTCTGCAGTGATCAGGTTCATGTGGATGGCCCTATCATTAGCTATTTTTAGGAGATTTGCTTCTTAGAGGCGACCGCTCATCCAATTCTTGCTTAATCTGTCAACCCCATATATTACTAATTTGAAAACCAACCTTCTTTCAGAACTTTAAAGTATCACAAGTCTGAATCCACAAAATACACCACAATTCACAGACCTGACGCAGCAACGTGTGTGCCATTTTCCCTTTAAAGGGAGGTAAAGCCTCCACATCACTCAGGTAAACTGTGTGTGTGAGCACTGATGGCAAACACCTGGGAGCAGCTGTGCCACTTGGATGACAGGCCTCTCTCACTCCATCCACACCAGTCCAGCCATCTGCAGTCTGTGGTGGGTCTTGCTGACAGTGATAAGCCCCTGACTCTCCCACCAGCCGTGGCCTGTCAGTTGAAGACTCGTCCAGTGGGGCCATGATGGGTGCTGGGGAACTGACAGAGTCTGATAGTCAGCTACAAAGAGAGACAGGCACAGAGATCAACATGTGGAACACAAGGGCCCATAGAAGACACACAGGAACTGACTTTCAAAGGCAATCCAAGCCACTGAGTGCCTTGGTGTGTGGGACCCTGTGCTTAGCATCTCACCTCACCCAGCAGACTTGATGCAGCCTCCTCTCCCAAAAGTAAGAAAAGTTACTCCCTATACACAGCCTGCAAAGACCAGAGGTGGAAGAACCAGTCTTGAGATGAGGCCTTCAGTCACCAAAGCCCGCCTGTCCTTCCATCACACACCACCCGCCGCTGGTCACCCTGGGGCCTGGGCACAGGAGCCCAACTCTAGAACCCAGGGCTGTGGCCCTGCTGGACTGCAGCCCCCCTGCAGAGTATATAAGCTCAGCTTCCTCCAACAGGAGGCGAGGGCTGCATGAGTCAGGACAGAGTTCATTTCCAAAGCAGGTCTGTCAGTAGCCTGGACCAGACCCAAGAGTGCCCCACCTCACATGCACATCCAACTGCCAAGGCAGCCATGGCACTCCACACTGCCAGCGGCCCAGCTCCCCCATCTTGTTTCTCTGCCATGTGGAACCTCACACTCATAGCCCGTGGCAATCCACCCTTCTAGTAGGACAACTGGAAGCAGGAACACACAGAGCAACCACAAAGGCCCACACCCATTGTGTCTCCAGGAAGGTCTTGAATGTCACAGCCAAGCAAGGCCTGTGCCTCTACGTCACCTGGACATGCCTGCCTGCAGGGGAGGCTGGGACAAGTCCTCATCCTTCCAGGGCCACGTTGTGTGATGGCTGCTGTCTCTTCCTGGTGCTGGTGGACAGTGTAGTCAGTGAGCTCGCATCAGATGAAAATGGAGGTCTGGACTTCATATTTGTTTTCTGGAAATAGAGAAAAGGAAAGGGCATGAGTAAGCACGTCCAGCCAGTCACAAACGTGGGGACCCAGCTGTCCACTGCCTACTTTGCACATTCAGCCTACCCTTCCTCCAGGAACCGGGGGCAAACAGAGCCCTGTGGACTCTTGGGAGAGGGCCATTTGGATGTTTAAAAGGAACAGTTACATCAGCGGGCACCCTGCCCTGAAACAAGCACCCAAGAGGACCATCGGTCCTGTCCTCAGTGTCCCTTCAATGGTTGATTAAACAAGAAGCCCTGGTTGTGTGGCCCAGGCCACCCACCTTGCACTCTGCACCCATGGGTGCTGGGGTCCTAGGAGGTGCAGGTAGACATCTGTAGGGAAAGGATGATGTACTGTTTTCCTCTCTTGAGCATCCACATACTCCTAGGATAGGATTCTACACCTTTCAAGACCATCTCAGGGCACATTTAAGGACATGGCGTCCCTCAGCACATGGGGGCCACATCTCTGCTGCCCTGCAGAGCGAGGAGTCCTTGCTTTAGTATGGTTGCCTTACTGCACAGTCGTGCCCTGGTAATCACTGGGCCATGTTCTGAGAAATGCATCATTAGGCAGCTCTGTCATTGTGAGAATATCACAGAGGGACTCCACACACCTGTAAGACACAGCCTATTGTACACCTAGCTGGGCAAGTAACTTGGAGCACTCAGGGACCATCCAATGGCAAGCAAAAGCATGGACTTCAGAAGTAAGATGTGGCTCAGGGGTCATCCAATGGTAAGCAAAAGTGTGGACTTCAGACGTAAGATGTGGTGTGGGGACCATCCAATAGTGAGCAAAAGCTTGGACTTCTGATGTAAGACTTGAGATCCCGCCTAGTAAGTGGACTGCAGGTTTCAGTGGGCACTCCTGGGATGCTTGAACCTGAAGAAGAATGTCAGCTCACAGCTGACACTGGGCTTCAGCCCCAGCACTGCTATGGTCCCACTGAAGGAGTTGTCCATGTGGCTATGGGAGGGGTGGGGCTGGATCCTGGTGGGGGACCATCTGACTCTCTTTCACCCTCACAGCATCTCCACACAAGTTTGCACAGAGCGGTTAGCAGCTAGACACACATCTTCATTTTCTCTTGAACTTGCTGGGTTATCTCTAAGCTCTGGGGGGTGGGCAGGGGCGGGTAGTCTAGACCTTCTTTCCTCTTTGTTCCTGTCCATTTCAATCCCATTCATGACCCACAGCCCTCTACACTTTCTGTCCTCACATACTGGGCCTGGCCAGGGACAGCAAGCTGACACACTGTCCCCGCACGACGAGGGCCCCTGTACATGAAGATGTTCTGACAAGGCTCCAGGTCCACCCAGCACAGCTTCGGCCACCCATGGGGAGGATATTGGCTCTGGACTGATTCCTGCAGCATAAGCAGAATTCAGCCATGCCTAGTCCAAACCCCCTACATTCCAGAACATGGATTCTGATCCAAGAGAACATACTTGTCCTCTAGGAGACTTGTTTTGCTCCTGTGGTCTGTAGGGGTGATGGAGATGCAGACAATCTTGGCTAAAATGAGGGCAACCTGGCCCAAGCCTGCACATACCTGGGCCCAGCAGCTCCCCATACTCCTGCGGGAGTGTCACACCGCAAGCACCTCCTGACAGCCTATTCCTCCGCCTCCCTCATCTGGAACCAGCCCCCAAACACTGCTGCTTCCCCCAGCCTAGCTGGGGCCTCCTAGCCCACCCAAATAAGGGCCTACCAGCCCACCTGTGTCAGGGCACCCAGCCCACCTGTGTCAGGACACCAAGCATACCCATGCCAGGGCACCCAGCTCACCCATGTCGGGACACTCAGCTCACACGTGTCAGGACACCCAGCCTATCCTGTGCTGGGCATTCCACCAAGAAGGAGCTTCCTGTCTCCTTGAAGTTCTGAGACTGTCCACTCTCAGGTCCTCTACACCCCCCAGGTCCCCCGGGATCTGCTCCTGGACCCCTCCTGTTTTTATCAGAGCTAAATGAAAACCCAGGGTGGGCCAATCTCTTGGATGACTTGAGTTGCCTGACTTCACTCTTGCTTCTTCCCTGTGTTCTCTGACACTATTCGGGGCCCTTGGAGTGGAGATGGCTCCTGTTTAGGTGGGATCCAGATCCTCCCTATGGGCAGTATGGTCTGGGCTTTGATAGACACCCACAGCCCACAGGCCCTGCGAGGGTGTGTCTTCGGGCCCTTGCTCAGCTTCTGCCTGTTCTGGGGCCTGGGACCCTCCCATCTCCCCTAAGTCCACCACCCCCCATCCTGCAGACAGGCCAGGCTCACAAGAATTCCAGAATGAGAACAGGCTAGACCCCAGCCAATTCCCCTGATATGCGAGCCTGGGCACATGAACCCTGTGCCCTGCAGAAGGCACCACTGGAGGGTAGGGCCACCTTTACTCGCAGACCGTCAAAAGGCACTCTTGAGAGGCAGCATGGGGGTTACAGGGAACATGTCAAAGCATCCCTGAACAGGAGCAGGTCTGACCGATGAACTCTTTATAATAAATAATGGACTCCCACAGCCCCGCAGGAGCAGGTACTTGACATTCCTTAGCAGGGAACTCCTTTGGACAGACAGGAGTCGCCACCAAGCCTCTTTCAGTGCCCATGCATCTCCCAGGACATGGGACTTTGAGGGCAAAAGGGCAGCACCCCCTTGTGGGTGTAACAACAAGACCCTGTGGGACGTGGCAGCCCTGCAGGAGCAGGTCATTGATATTCCGGCCCCATCTCTATTTTCTCTGGCTGATGGGATGCGTCATCACGGTCCTCATGCCGTGGCCCCAGCTATTAACTGATGGTGGACTGTAAAACACTCCACAAATATGCAGCATGAAATGAGGTGAGAAAAATCAATATTTGCTCCTCGTGCTTTTTTTTGGCCCCTCATGTGGGTCATTTTAATTTTAAAAGTCTATAGTTTTGAGAGGAAATTACCAAAGCTACACATTTGCAACTTGTAGGCATCAAGGCAGAGAGTCAACAAGGAGATTCTGAATCTTGAATTATTTAAACACAGATGTCCTTCTTTTCCTTTGATGTGTCTAGAATGAATGCCATAAGACAGACAAATGGGAGACCACAAACCCACCAGTGATCACAATAGCGGCAACTCTGAACCAGGAAAGGCGACCATTGCACAGCTGCAGCAGGTATTGGGGGATCATTGATTTTCACACTCTTTCTTCGTGCAGCCCAGGAGGTGTGGGTGATGTCTCAGCTGCGGGGATGCTGGCATGAGCTCAAGCTGCCTGACCCACTGGGTCCAGGAGGGAATATGAAGACCCCAGGACCCAGGCTGGAGGCTTTACAGGGGAGCCAGGATGGGCTGTGACCAGAGACCATGAACACGAGGCGGGCAGGCAAAGGAGGTGAGGACCCTAGAAGATCCTGAGACCTGACACATTGGGTGACCCTGTGCGGCCCCATGAGGCTCACATGAAGCATCCTGCTCCTGTGCCGCCATGAAGCCTGAGGCAACCCCCTCTGCCCCACTCACTTTCTCCAGCATGCACTTGTCCTCTAGGCTTGGCAGGTGCCACGCTCTGAGTGTCTGTATTGTCTCTTTTCATCCTCTAGGACCCACAGTCTGGAGGAGTTTTGAACTTTCTGTTGGGCTCTGGTTCTAATGAAAGTAAATCACAATGAAGACAAGACCATTACATCAGCGAAGAACGGATTTACAAGCCTGAGAAAGCCAGTGAACAACCGTGAGCCCAGGAGTTTAGTTAAGTCAGAACACATCAGCCTCCAAGTTTTAGGGAGACTGCTCCTCCATGTCCTTGGGAACCAGCTTGGTTCTGGCCAAGGTCCCAGAGCTGCTGTCCAAGGTCAGAGGACACACTTGGTCTTCCAATGCAGCTTCTGTACATTCACAGGACCAGAAACTGGATTTCTAGTGAGTCAGTCTCCAAAAATTCCAGAGAGAAAAAGACAAACCAGGGGACAGGGGGGGAGTGAGGGTGCTCTGCTCAAAAGCAGATCAAGACCAGTCAGTGCCACTTTCAGAGCTTTAATCATAGCGTGAGCAATGGACACTCGCTGGGCTTGTGCCATCAGGGCCACACGGCGGGTGCTGGGAGCAGAGCTGTCCTCGGGGATCCCACTGTCTGAGGCTGGAGATGCCAGCTGCACTCAGAGTAGGGCCTTGAGCACATACACACACTGCCCCAGGGGGCCTGGTGCAGCATAATATAGAGGAAGGTTTTTGACAAGCAGTGAGAAGAGAGGCAGTGCTATCTGACAAGCACAGCATGAGCGTGACTTTGTGTGGGCGGTGGGAGGAGTGGGGGTGGTGAGGGGTGTGGGAGTGGTGGGAGTAGTGGAGGAGTAGCCATCCCGCCCTCTGCTCTTCGGCCCATCACGTGGCAGGTTCCTCAGGAACTCTGTGCTGCTAACCTTTCTCCACCTTTGGGGACCCCTTATAGAATGAGGAAGGGCCTCTATGATCAGCAACGTGGTGAAAGTGTTTCCCCAGAGGGCATGTGTATCCTGGACAAGGTCAATAAGTAAAATGTCACCCTCTTCTCACAGCCTCTGACTCTAGACTCTGTTCTGTGAAGCTTGGGTGAGCTCAGCTCTTCCATGCGGCCAAACCCTCAGGCAGGTGGTTGGTGTTCTTAGCCTTACCTGACTCTGGCAGGGACCTCCCATTTTCTCAGAATTTGGGGTTAGCATGAAGTGGCGAGAGTGATGGGGAATGCTGACCAGCATGAGTGCCTGCAGGATGGGTGGCAGGACAGATGAGGGGCATGGCCCTGGAAGGCACAGGGAAGGGAACATTCGACTTCAATGCCCTGGAGAAGATTTTGGGCTTTTCCAGGTAGGAGGATGTTGGGAGGAAGCTCATGGTGTCAGAAGTACACAGTCCATGGTGGTGTGGTGTGCAGACACTCTCAGGGTGATGCCAGGCCTCTAGACACGGAGAGTACAACTGCCTGGAGTCCAGGCACGGGCCCAGAAAGATGGTGGCTCCAGGTGTAAGCCTGCAAATGACAAGTCCTGGGGTCAGAGAGGACCAGCAGTACAGTGGAGTTGATGTGCTTGTGGAGTTTATTTATCCACTTGATTGACTGGGCCTTGGAGATCTCAGCTAACTGGCCAGACATGACACAGTAGGTGTGTTGTGAGGCATTTCTGGGTGAGGTTAGCACCTGAGCCAGTGACTGAGGGAAGCAGCTGCCCCTCTCCCATGTGTATGACCTCCTCCAGTCCCCCCTCCAAGGACCAGAATGTGATGGAAAGCAGAGATGGGAGAGAGCACTGTCTTTCTCCCTGATGGTTGGAGATGAGACTCTCATTCTCAGGCCTCAGATGGGAACTGCACCACTGGCTTCCTAGTTCTCAGTCTCACATGTACGCTGGCACCTGCACCACCAGCTCTCTTGGTTCCTCAACCCTTGGACATGGACAAGGACTTGCACCACCAGCCCTCCTGGGTCTCCAGTGGGCCAGCGGCAGATCAGGGGACTTTTTGGCCTCTGTGATTGCTGTCTCCGAGGGACCATGCATTCTCTTCACGTGCCCTCAGTGTTGCCTGTGTTCTCATCTCTGGCCCATCTTCCTCTACGAGGTCCACATTTCTACTTCCCGTGAGGTGAGTGCCCACCCATCTCCAACTGGCCCCTGTGTCAACTGTGGCCATGACCTCTGCCCAGAGGATCTGACTGCCTCACTCCCCACCAGTTTTTGTTCCTCCTCCCAGGTGAATCTCCAGAGAAATAGAATTGGTAGGATAATACACACACACACACACACACACACACACACACACGCACACACACACATACAATAACATGAAGAGAGAGAGAGAGAATGAGAAATTGCCCTGTGCAATCACAGAATCCAAGAAGTCCCCCAGTCTGTCGCTGGAGGACCGGTGATACAAGTCTTTGTCCACATCCAAGAGTCAAGGAACCAGGAAAACTGGTGGTGCAGATCCAAGGGAAACAGCACAGGGCCGGAAGGCCAGGGCATCCCTTGGAGACAGAAGGAAGGCCATCAGGTCCTTTGGAGACAGAAGGAGGCAGGAAGGCCAACGGGTCCCTTGGAAACAGCAGTAGGCAGGGAGGCTGACAGCTCCAGCTCTGCAAGCTTCACAGATATTTCCTGTCCTTCCTCACACATCCCTCCAACATACCTCCCGGGAGCTGGATGGCATCATGGTCCTGACTCTCCCCACCCAGCACACAGGCCTTCCCAGCTCCTCCCACTGAGACATGTGGCTCTTTTCCCACCCATGTTAGCTTTCTTGTGGATCTCTGGCCAGTGGAATGTGGCAGAAGCAATGCCGTGCCAACAGCGTGAGCACCCTGGGACCTCCATTCCACCAGCATGCACACCGTTTGAGTCCCTAAACTCCAGGTGATCTGTTGTCACCATGGCCATGAGGACAGCTGAAGCTGACCTGGCTGAAGTAGGTTTCTAGATTTTGCTCCCAAGTGAGCCTCAATGGAGACCTGAGCCTTTCCCGTAGGCGGGTGAGCTGGGCTCCCTGCCTCTACTGCCCGGAGTGGTGAGATCTGCTGTCGTGTACCCTAAGCTGCCTGAAACTGAGCCCTTTACTCTCTGGGGGAAACAAAGGAAGATATACCAGCTACCCTGTGAAGCCACTGACCCCTGTCCACCACTGTCGTGATGCCTCAGGCCTCACATAAGCCCCAGACCCTGCAGTGCAAACCATCACCCCCTCCCCACCATCCTGAGGAGCACAAGTTCTGTTCCATCTCTATTTCCATGGCCTGGGCAAGGTGACCACAGCAAGCCAGGTCTCCTGGCAACTCCTATCGGTCATTGAGAAAAATCGGGCAGTCTTTCGGGGAAGTTTTCTGACACCTCTTCCCATATAGCACTCTGGCATCTTGACGAAACCCACCCAGCCTCCCAGGACAAGAGTCCCTCTTCCCTCAGACCCTCCTCTGAGACCTGAAGAGCTAGGCAGGATGCATTAACACAGTGGTTTCATGTCAGAAACTTAACTTAAGCTTCATGTGCCTGTCATAAAAGTGGCTAGGGAAGCTTTCTGCCCTGGGTTCCACGGAGACATTAACATCTAAAACCATCACGGAACACACTTTCTGCAACGTAAAGCAAAAAGTTCTCAATGCAGGTCAGGTCCTACGTCCATCCCCAATCAAGAAAAAAGGGGCAGCATGAAGGGAAGGTGTGAGGAGTAGACCTCGGATCTTGAAGGTCCAGTTGGAACTGGGTATGGGAATAAGTCAAACTCCCTGTCTCAGTTGAAGTGGCAGTGGTGCAGTTCGTGTGTGTGTGTGTGTGTGTGTGTGTGTGTGTGTGTGTGTAAGAGACAAAGAGACAGGGAGAGACGGAGATGGGGAACAGAGAGAGGAAGAGAAAGAAGAAAAGGGAAAGTTGTGGTCTTCATCCAGAGTCTTTCAGGCAAAGCCTCCACCCAGACAGTTTATCTGGAAATTGACCCAAGAGAGGAAAGTGCGGGGCAAGGAGTGAGACAGGAAAGGGGGAGTCCCACCAGGTGTGGGCACCACTACCCAGGGTCACCCAAGGAGCCATGAAGGGAGTTTCAGGATGTGGAGAGAGGAAGGTGCCCCCTCCCCGTCACCTCCACACAACCCCTTAGCCGGGAGTGCCTCCCGGGCTTCATGTTTCCATTTCTTCCCTCGGAACAGGTGAACACAGTGAGACGCATGTTTGTCAGAGCCCAGGGAGAGACCCAGAATGCGTCGGACCTGAGACAGCTCTGGAGTTGCCCCAACAGCCATGGGGGCACAGACCAGATCAGGGTGGGTGCCAGCCTGGGCTCAGCTGATGTGTTCTCCCTCAGAATGAAAAGCATGAGCCCTTGGAGCCCAATGAGAAGTTGAGTCACACAAGGGGTGCCCCAGTTTGACACTTCCCAGACACCATGTCTCTGCCCGAATGACTCTTTAGGACCCTGGGTTTTCTGCATATCCTCGTCTATCTGGCCCTGTGTTTGTCTGATTATTCTCTGAAGCCTCAGAAGCTTATACGATGAGGAGGTTATGGAGACATGCAGCAGGTTGACGAATTTCAACCCCATTCCTGGGAGGAGAGGATCAGGCAGACACACAGTAGAGGAACCTGGACGAGCACCAGATGGGGCCGGGTCAACTTCCTTGATCAGCGTACCCATCTACCCCATGCTGCCTGTTTCATGGAGAGCCTGGCTACTGTCCCATCTGCTGCATCCCCTCCCAGCACTGCCTTCGTGGTCCTTGGGAGTAGAGCAGAGCTCTGGCAGGGCCCTTGCTATGCCTGTGGTGGTGTGAACACAGCAGCCCCAGTGCCCTTGCACAATCCAAGTAGACTGTGGACATACTGGCTTCAAGAGCCACCTGAGGGCCAGTTCCATGGGGGTAGGGTTCTGGCCGTCTCTGCAGCTATGGGAGTGGCTGCTGACACCATCTGGAAGGGTGTTGGGAAGATAATCCCCAAGAAAACCCCTGGGGGTAGGAGCCAGGAGGGAGCAGGCCGATGAATGATCTTAGGCTTGCCTCTGGCAGATTCTTCTGGAAGACCTGTCTACACACGTCCCCATGACAAGAAATCAGAAATCATCCATGTTTCCTGTCAAGCCATGGTCAGCTCACGAGCACCACTTCTCTCCTTACTTTTAGTGCCATAGGATCGTACCCCTCCATGAAGGGTGGCCCACGAGCTTTTTTTCCGTCTTACTCCGTTTCTGTGACTATAACAAAATCCTGTAGGCTGGGTAGTTTAAAAAGAACAGAAATCTATTATTTCACAGTTCTGGAGGCAGGAAAGTCTGAGATCAAGGCACCAGCAGATCTGGCTGTCTGGTAGGGGCCCCTGTCTTCTTCCAAGATGGTGCTGACCACCAAGGTGGGCAACGGAGGCAGGCGTCTCGGTCAGTCGAGATTTGCTGAGCCAGCTTGAGGGCACATTGGCATGCACACCACAGACACATCTGTGGCTATTTTCTCCAAAGAGAAGTTTGGTATTTATGCACTTTCCTTTAAAAGGGTGAGAGGGAGGCCGCGAGGGGGATAGTTATGTTCCTATGAGACAGGTATATCAACATGTTCTATGAGATAAGGCAAATGTTGGGAGAAAAAGGAGATAGAGTAAGAAAACAATTATGATGGCATCTCAGGGAGGTGTGAGGGTGAAAGACTATGAAACTCAACCTGTCTGTATTCTCCTGGGAAGATAAGCTCGTGATGGACACAGTCGGCATGAGGTGTTGGGAGCTGGGCTCGATTGCAGACCTAAATTAGCAATGGGTACGTTCTTGTTTATAGGAGGCCAGCAAAGAACCTCCTAGGAATGACCAGTATGGCAACCCTTCCTCTCCTAATTTTATGCTGAGCATAAAATTAGGAACAACTGTTTACTCGGAAGAAGGTGCTCATGACACAGCCCTGGGCTTAACCTTCCCTTTTGCATAAATTTGGGGATCCTGAGATTCTTATTGAGGACTAAGCCTGATCTTTCCCCCCCATGTTGTAAGGCTGAGTGGCTGGAGCACAGTCCTTCACATCCAAGGAACTGTTTTCAAGTCCCAGCTTGGCTCTATCTGTCTTCCCAGCTGTGAGATCTTGAGCAGCTCTGTTGAGGCTCATCCTTCATGTCTTAACAGGGATGACAGTGCCACATCGACAGAAGGCAGGTTAGGACATGACAGGTTCTCGTTCTCCCTGGAAGCATCTTAAAAAACAACTAGAGAGGAACCCTGGAAAAGAGTAAAAATTTACAGGAACCCAGCAAATGCCCATTCAAGAAAAAGCCCATTCAAGACACATGAAATGCTTGGCCTTTCTCCTTTATATAAATTCTTAGCGAAGAGGGTTGGGGCATCATGCCTGACAAGCTCTCCCCAGACAGGGCTTTATGACCCTCTTACCCTGTACCCTAAAGTCTGTTTTCCAAGCTGCCTCTGAAATAACACCATGTAACAAAGAAGGAAATCAGAGTATTTTATGGGGATCTCCCAGACTTGTAGAACCTCGAAAGACACTAACCTATTATCTATCCTCTCTGAGGTCTGCCACACATAGGACTTTGTCTACACAACAACAAACCTGGAGTTTTCTGTCCCTTGATCTCAACATAACATCTCCTCTACTGATTTCCAAAATTCCTTAGGTAGGAACTACAGATTACCAGTCAAAAAAATCTTTGAATCCACCTATGACCTGCAAGTCCCACTTGGAAATGTCCCTCCCTCCTGGGCCAAACCAGTGATGTATTGATTCATAGTTTCCTGTAACTTCTGCCTTCCTAAAATGTATATAAACTAGGCACCATTAAACCTCAGTGGGCACACATTCTCATGACTTCCTGAGGATGGGTATTCCCAGGCTTAGGACCTCAAGTTTGATTCAAAATAAACCATCTTAAAATATTTTACAGAGTCTGACATCTTTTCATCAACATTATTTGCTTTTACAGTGCCTTCTCACTGCATCCTCTGGAGGAGAGGAGCCCTGTGTCCTCACAGGAGGCAGAAGGGCAAGTCAGCAGGATACTGGGATGATGGCTCATCTATAAGGGCCTTACTCTCATTCACAAGGGAGGAGTCCCCTGGTTTCACCTCCTAAAGGCCCCACCTCTTAATCTTGTGACATTGGCCTTTAAGTTTCAGCACCGGAATCTTGATAGAAACAAATTCAAACCATAGCCGCCTTAGTCTCTGATTTCTGAGAAACTTGAGCTAAGACAGGTGATGACTGAACTCTGACCTTTTTCCTTTCCTGTGCCAAATTCCTAACTGAAGGGCCTGGAGAGACAGGCTTTTCATCAACTCTTTAATGCAGGTTACTTTCCAACCTGGCTCTGGCATCACATCATATCACAGATAAAGAAAGAAAATCAGTATTGATGACCCTGTAAAGCTGTCTTTTGGAGACTCTGGGCACCTTTAAGACATTTCCCTGTTCTCTCTGAAGTCTGTCACCTGTAAAGCTTCATCTATGGATCAAGAAACTTGGCTCCCTCATTCCTCAAGCTGCACATTTCCATTGCTGCTTTTAAAATTCCTAGTAAGCCAAGTGTCAGTCAGGACATCTTTGAATCCATCTATAACCCACAAACCCCCATTCCACGCAACCCCTGCCATACTCCTGCTTGGAAATGTCCTGCCTTCCTGGACCAAACCAGTGGAAACCTCACATGTATTGATTTATGGTTTCTCATACCTTCTGTCCTTCTAAACTGTATAAAACCAAGCTGCAATTCAACCACAGTGGGCACATGCTCTCAGGACCTCCTGGGAACAGTGCCACAGGGCCGGTTCACCTACCTTTGGCTTAGAATGAGCCATCTTAAATATTTTAGTTTGGCATCTTTCATCAACACAAGTTCACAGGACAGGATTGGACAAGTGGCCTTAGCCTTTTGGCCTAGGTTAAATCCAAAGTCATAAGGAACACTGACCATCCCTGTAAGGCTGAGTGGCAGGAGCACAGTCCTTCACATCCGAGGACCCATGTTCAAGTCCCAGCTTGGCTCTGCCGTCTCCCCAGCTGTGAGATCATGAGCAGTTCTGTCCTTCGTGTCTTAACAGTGATAACAGCGCCACATCAGCAGAAGGCAAGCTAGGACACTCCAGGCTCTTGTTCTCCCTGGAAGCAGTTTAAAAAACAACCTGAGAGGAGCTCTGTAAAAGAGTAATAATTTACAGGAACCTAGCAAATGCTCATTCAAGTAAAAGCCCATTCAAGACACAGGAAATGTCTGGCGTTTCTTCTCTCCCTCACCCTTCCCTGCATGGGCAGTCCTGGTCTGGAGGAAGTGGCCCCACCTCCTTCTGTTTCCCTCCAGCCCCAGTGATCAGAGTCTAGCCTGTCTGGGGCTGCTCAAAGGATTCATCTCTGTTTCACTTGACTCAGAACTCAGAATGGGAGAAGCAGATTAACTCAGATCACAGGCTGGGATGTGTTGTAGGGGGCAGCTGGAGCTGCTCTTAAAAGCCATAGGGAAACCAAGATGCACATCCCGGGGCAGGAGGTGACAAGTGGAGACACAGCAGATTCTCGAGGCACAAAAAGTAGCTGAGTGAGACTCGGATAGCTCAGGTAGGTGAAGGGAACCGGGTACACGGAGAAACATTGATGTCCACATGCAGGCTCAGACAAGATGCGTGCTCAGAAGAGACCCAGGGAGATTCTTTGCCTCTGCCATGTGAGGACATGATGTTCCTCCTCCCTGGAGGATGCGACATTCACATTCATTTAAGGTCTCACTACAGATGCTAGAGGCTCTATGCAGTGTCTGACACAGATGCCTCTGCCTCCCCCAAGTGAGGACAATGTTCCTCCTCCCTGGAGGATGCAACATTCACTCAAGGCCTCACTACAGTGGCTTCTTGCAGTGTCTGATACACCTGCCTTTGCCTCTGCCATGTGAGGACTCAGTGTCCCCCCTTCCCTGAGGTTGTGGCATTTAAGGTTCCCTCTTGGAAGCAGAGCTCAGGTCCTTACCAGGCAACCAAACTTGCTGGCACCTCAATTTTGGACTTCCCAGGCTCCTGGTGTCAGGCATTCTGTTGTAGCAGCACATATGGACTCAAGCACCACACTTTTGTGAGTTTCACCTTCTGGACATCTACTAGACACAGTGAATACCAGGAAAAACATCCCCTACGCTTCTGCAGGGGAAGGGGAAGAGGAATCAGGTCCACCTGTGTCATAGCACTCTGTCTCCTTAACAAGGTCTGCCTTCAGGAGAAAGTATCCAGCCGGAGCCCAACCCGCTGATTTAACTGAACTAGAGAATGGGAGATGCCCAAACGGCCATCCTGTCCCATCTGCCGGTAGGGGAAGAGACTGAGAGGCCCACATGAAGCACTCATGCAGAGGCAAGACTCACAAAAGCCTGACACCTGCTCGTCTAACCATGGGGCTGTGGAAAATGTCCCCTCCCCACGTCACATTACCAAGGCCTATTCATCACTGTTCCTTTCAGCAAGCACATTCCTTCTGGCTATGAAGGAAAAACTACAAGACACATTAATAGGTAAAAAACATGGTTTGAAGAGATAGAGCAAGCAGCATCACCATGAGATATGACAGGGATATTGTAATGATCAGACTGGGGATTTAAAATAACCATGATGAACATGCTCGGGGCTTTAATGAATAAAGTAGGCAGCAGGCAATAAAACGTGGGAAAGGCCAGCAGAGAGATGGAAATCTAAGGGAGAGCCAGCAAGCAATCAGAAGCACGTAATGGAAGTGAGGGCCGCCTCCTGTGGGTCTGTTATAGGCTGAGCTCAGTTGAGGAAGGAGCCTCTGATGTTGCAGGAGAAAGCTTCAGGCTGAAAGCAAAGAGAAAAACAGTGAAAAGGAAACATAGCAGCACATCCAGGAAGCAGGGGCAACCACACAGGGTGTGAACATGAGTGACTGAAATTCTAAAAGGAAACAGAGATAAAGGAACCAGAGACATGCTAGAGTTAATAATGATTGAGAATTCTCCCAAATCAATGTCTGGCACCAAATCACAGGTTCAGGAAGCTCAGAGAACACGAACCGGATACACCCAGAAAACTACCCCTAGGCATACGATTTTCAAACTACAGAAAATCAAACACACAGAAAAAAACCCTGAAAGAAGCCAAGGGAATGGGGGTGGAACACCTTACCTTTAGATGAACAAACACAAGAATTGCATCTCACTTTTCCTGAGAAACTATGCAAGCAAAAAAAAAAAAGTACAACCCCCCCCCAAAAAAAGAAACAGAAAAAGTGAATTAAAATATTTAAATTGTTGTTGGGCTCGGTGGCTCAGCCTGTAATCCCAGTGCTTTGGGAGACCGAAGTGAGTGGATTGCCTGAGCCCACGGGTTCGAGACCCGCCTGGGCAACTTGGCGAGACCTCATCTCTACAATAAATCAAAAATTAGCCGGGCATGGTAGTGCGCGCCTTTAGTTCCAGCTACTTGGAAAGCTGAGGTGGAAGGATCGCCGGAGCCCAGCAGGTCGAGGCTGAGGTGGCCAAGAGTGGCCACTGCACACAGTCTGGGTGACAGAGTGAGAATCCAACTCAAAAAATATATATATTTAAATTGTTAAGAGAAATTTTTAAAACCCTGAAATTTGGTAAACTATAAAATTATTCTTCAAAAGCAAAGGGGAAATAGAGAGTTTTTCCAACAAAAATTGAGAAAATGTATTGCCAGTAGATCTGTCCTGTAGAAATATTAAAAGAAGTTATTTAAAAGGAAGGAAAATACTATAGGTTAGAAACTCTGCAGTGAGCTCTGATCCCACCACTGCACTCCAGCCTGGACAACAGAGTGAGACACTTGTCTCTAAAATAAAATGAAATAAAAATAAAAATATACTCAGATCTACAAGAAATAAGGAAGAGCATCAGAGAAAGGATAAGTCAAGGTAAAACTTTTATTTTTTCTTAATTGATCTAACAGATAACTGTTTAAAGATTAGCCATGCATTTGACTGTG
Source organism: Tarsius wallacei (assembly GCA_963574415.1). Classification (NCBI taxonomy): domain Eukaryota; kingdom Metazoa; phylum Chordata; class Mammalia; order Primates; family Tarsiidae; genus Tarsius; species Tarsius wallacei. The sequence goes on along the minus strand of CAUYQG010284055.1, from coordinate 9,376 downwards.
CGTGTGTGTATGCATGCATGTGTGTGTGTGTGTGCGTGTGTGTGTGTAAGAGAAATAGATGACTGGAATGATACAAGGAAAAGAATAAGGAAAAAAATGAGAGGGAGGAATTAGGATTATTTTGTTATTGTGAGGTACTGCACTATTCATGAAGTGTTATGGTCATATTTGAAAATGACCTTGCACTTGTAAATTGCAACCACTAATAAAAAGTGAAAAAACATCAGGTACAATTGATATGCTAAGAAAGGAGAGAAAATGGAAAAGTATAAAATGCTTAGTTAGAAACATAAAAGGCAGAAAAAGACAGAAACAGGAAAAAAAAAAAAAACAAGACCAACAAACCGGAAACAGTAATACATATGGCACGTATTAATCCAGCTGTATCAGTAAGCCCCTTGAATCTCAATGGTCTAAATGCACCACTTAAGACGTAGAGTGTTGGAGTGAATTAAAAAAACAAACCCAACTATATCTTTTCTACAAGAAACTCACTTTAAATGTACGGACACACAGATTTAAATTCAATGGGTAGAGAAAAATATGACATGCTGACACTAATCAAAAGACAGTGGAAACAGCTCTATTAATCTCAGAGTCGGCTTCAGAGCAGAAGTTAGCATGACTGAAGAGAGGTATCATGAGAGGATGGGCTCAGTTAATTATCCAGGAAAGATCATTCTTTGCCACACCTGCCATTAATAACAGAGCCAAGATACATAAGGCAGAAGCTGATGTTCCCCAAGGGGGAACAGATCAACCCACCCTTAGAGCTGCAGCAGCTTCAATGCCACCCAGAGAAATGGACAGGTCCTGCAGGAGGAAATTCACCAAGGACACAGCTAAACTCAACAGCACCATCAGTCACATGGATTGAATAAACGTGTATAGACAGTTTTAGCCAACAGCAGAATACACATGCAACACCCACCAAGATAGACCCCACGCCAAGCCGTAAACACACCTCCCCAAGGGCAGAAGAAAGAAGTCCTACAGTGTCTGCTGTCACACCAGAAAGGCATTAAGCTAAAAATATAACGTGGACAGGTAGTCGGAGAAGCCCAAAATGTCACAGATTAGACAACACACTATCAAACATGTGGGTCAAAGAAGAGATGCCACAAGAAACCGAAAGCTATTTTGACATAAATGAAAAGACAACTTATCAAAATTGTGGGTATGCAGTGAATGCAGGTTTGAGAGATTTATACTGTTGAATGCATACATCAGAAAAGAAGAAAGACCTAAAATCAATGATCTGGGATTTCAACTTTGGAAATGAGGAAAGAAGCACACATAAATCCAAAGTATAAGGCAAAAGAAATACTGACAATTAGTATTAGAGCGGAAATCAATGAAATTGAACACACAAAAAACAATAGAGAGGAACCCACAAAACCAAAAGATGGTTCTTTAAAAAGATAAAATCAGCAAGCTTCTAGTCAGGCTAACAAAGAAAAATCTGCCCAACTTTGTTGTAGTTCTAGAAACTCCTATGGGTTTCACACAGGGGAAGTGAGTGGTCCCAGGACCAGGCCAGAAGCTCACATCAAAGTAGGGCTCTCCCAACTATGTCCACTTCAGGGATGAAGCTCAGGTTCTAGAATTCTCTCTCATGCACCCTAAAATTCTGGCAAGTGTCTGACTTCCCTCAGATCTCAAAGACCCCAGATCACATATCAACCACACCTTTCTTGCAGCTTCAGACTGCTGACCCATAGGGGAAACCCAAAGGCACTCGGGGTGTCCCTGACCTCAGGGGACAGAAATCCTCAGGGCCATTACTGTGGCCAGTAAGAACAAGATGCCCCAGCCTGGGCTTCTCCACAGGAGATGCACTTCCTCTGCAGACCTAGACACTCAGGCAACCCCAGCCTCGACCTGCTTCCCTGACAGATAGTGCTATTGTGCTTCCACTGAAGGTCTGTAGTAAGCATCAGGGAGGAGCATTTCTGAAGCACCTGGGATGTCCCCTTTAGAGCACTGGTATTTGGAAAATGCTAGTTCCCTTCTCCCAGGGGCTGGTGTCAAGACCTCACAAAGCCAAACAGAATATAAGCCAACTCTGAGGAATCCAGTGTCTGTGCATAGGAAGAGAGGGAGGGAGAGACAGCCCCACAGGGACGCACTTAACGAAATGCATGCATGTTCATTTGGAAACGCAAGGACGATGGGTGTTATGAAAGGAAGACAAGGAAACAATATGTTTTATGTTACATATGCAAGGAGGGAGGAGAAGTCATACCTAGGAAGGCAAAAATAGTCATGCATACAAAACCATGATTACACTAATTTAAGGATTAAACATTTCATATTGGATTTTTTTAAAAGCAAAATCTAATCACGCATTGCCTATTTGGTGAATACTCGAAAATAAGGACTAAAAGTTGAAAATAATGTTGCAAACATATACCAGAAGATGTGTGAGGTCTCATATTACTCTTTGAGAAAGTGGAAGATGATGTCATTATGTCAGGGAACGATGAGCCCATTATCGACTTACAGAGCAAGACACTGCCATCATTAGGCTATGTTCATGTAAAATATATGCTGTGAAAATAAGAAAATAATTGTAAGAAGAAATAAATTACTACCTCCTGGAGGTTTTGAAAAATCCCCTCAGGAATGATCAATCAAGCAGGCAAAAATAATTAGATGTGTTGGTGGTGCCGACAATAACAAAGTCAGGAGAGACTCACGTGTTTTGGTCCCACATTGCTGGACAAAGAAATGCTCACGTCCACTGGTGCCGAAAGTGAATCTGCATCAGGATCCTGCGTTCTCCTGTCTACATGGACCTACATACCTTCATCTGTGAGAAAGGCCTGTCCACATGGGTTTCTATAGGAGAATCAGGTCCCACAGGGAGCAATTTGGGCGAAGAGGTCCTTAATTACACTAAGACAGAGTGGGGCCAGGACTGGCCTTCACCCATCAGACCTTGCAGTTCCCAGCAGAAAAGCCTGTTGAAAAGCCTGTTAGACCAACACAATTTCACCATGAGTCTTGCTTGGAGGATAGTTCCCTGCCCACCCCTCCTGACCCTGCCCACCCTCCTGACCTTCTGCCCGCCCCTCCTGACCCTGCCCACCCCTTCTGACCCCTGCTCAACCTTCCTGACCCTGTCCTGCCCCTCCTGCATATGCAAAAGGACCAGAGAGTGACAGATTGTCACCCTTGCTTCATTGTAATACTAACATCCGCACCCCAGGGGGGGCTTACCTGCCATTTTCCCCCGCATGCCATGTATAAGGGATCATGCACCACACCACGCTTGCATGGTAAGAGTCCTCCCCGATCTTGCTAACGGAAATTTCCTTGGACGTAAGGCCGCTCCCTTCATGTAATGAAAGGCTCAGTCAGCTCCCTTCCGGGAGTTTCTCCCTGAGCTGTCTCCCTCAGACAAGCCCCTAGTCAAGCCCTGCCTGCCGGGGGCCCGCTCGACTTGTGTCCATTTCCATGATATGAGAGCCAGAGAACCTGTGGTCAGCACCCACACCAAGGGGGAAGCATAGCTAGAGCAGCACAGATGCATAGACAATGCATCTGTACTTCCCGTGACAGAACCCCGAGGACAAGGGCCTTGCTCTTCCAGGAGATCTGGCTGGGAGCAGGAGCACTATGGACGCCACGCAGGGTGCAGGCAGCATGTAGACTGTCCTTCTGGCTGCTTTATCGCTGGTTCATAAAAGCCCACGGAGCAGAGGCTGGAGGCCAGGTGACATGTGGAGGAAGTGGCTGCATGCTGTGCAACTGGTGAAGCAGGCGCTCTCCCCATGGCCACTCATGCCGTCCACACCTCCCAGACCTTCGTGGTGCATAAAACACTGCATTGTGGTATGTTATGACTCCTGTGGAGATTTGTTACCCCAATTAGCAGCATTAGTCCTGAAATATTTGTGCATTGGAGGCAACCAGTAGTAAAACACTCTCGTTAATTATAACGATTCCTTCAGAAAAAGTGACTCATACAGTGCTGAGTTCTTACTGTGATGAACAGGGTGACCTCTGATCACAGCCGCTCTCATACACAGATCAGTAAACATGTATACCTAATTCAGGGTGGTTTCTCATTCTACGAGGTAACTACAGAGCCCAAATGCCTAGTTTACCAGAACTTTTGGAATTACAAGGAGCTCGTGACACTAATTGCTGTTAATCATTTGATGAGCAACCAGAGCTCAGTGGACACTCAGGGGTTTAAGGACAGTGGAGGCCAGGTCCTGATCAGAGGTGTCCACTCAGGAAGGAGGTCAGGGAAGGAGCCTCATGTTTGACTAACCAGGAAGGGACTTGCAAGCTGGCTGCAAATCAGTGGTTTCTCTTGTTGATTGATTTTCTGCAATCTGCTTCCACATGTACCTGCCTGGGACTTTGTCTAAAGTCTGTCTGTCTGTCTGTTTGTTTGTTTGTTAAGTTGGAACAATGTTTTTCTGTCCATTTTACCATCCAGTGTCCTGCTTCTAATATCATGTCCACTCACTCCCGTGTGTCCCCACAGAGAGGCTCCCACACCCCTGGGTGCAGTCTCTGTGGTGCAGCCTCACACCTATAGCTGTGGGCTCCCCAGGCTCTCTCCCCAGCCCACAGCGCTTCCGTCAAAAACTCCCCCGTGGTAGAAGAGACAGAAGCTGACAGGAATGAGGTAGCCATCCTGTGTCTGGAAAGTGGCTTCCCACAGCCTGAGCCGAGGTCCAGACATCCTGGTGGCTACGATGGCCTTTTCCTTTTTGATGGAATTAGTACTGGCCTCCTTGCCCAAATGCCAGACTTCAGAATCTGTTTTGTGTGTGCTACAGTGCCTTCAAACATGTGGTGAATTATTTCATACAGAGATTATTGAATGATCTCTAAAAATGGTTTTATTTAATAAAAAAGAAAGACACACGTGTGCAAGATGCAAAAGTCGTCCTATTCAAAATGGAGTCACGGTGCTAAACAACAAATAAACAAGCAAAAGCACAGAGCAAAACTAAACCCTGGCAAATAGAGCTGGGAAGGCCAGGAGGAGAGGGTTCTCGTGCATCTATGCCTGGTAACAAAACCAGCACAGAAGACTCTCCAGAAACACAACCCTGCAGAGGCCATTCGAACGGCAAACAAAGCACTTTCTGCAAAGACGTCAGCCCAGCAAAGGCCTAGTAACAAAACCAGTACAGACGACTCTCCAGAAACACAACCCTATGGAGGCCATCTGCACTGCACAAAAAACACTTTCTGCAAGGACGTCAGACCAGCAACGACCTGCCCACCCTTGGACTGGAGTTACCCTTGGTATTAACCCTTTGCAGCCAAGGACAGTGATCTCAAAGCACTTATGTCACCCCTTCATTTTCCTCTAAAAGCCTCTGTCTGCACTTCCTGGCAGGGGAGACACCAGGCTCACAGAGCTGGCTCTCCAGGGCGAGGGTTACTGACTGCACTTGGGATCTGTGGACCACTGCGATGAATCTGCATGTGGGAATCTCACTGCATAATCTGTGTTCATAGGGGGTGGAGTTTACACTCTCCCCTGTTAATAAAACAAAGGAATAAAATTCTAAAACAAAAATCCCTTGTCTTCTTCGCCATCCTGAATAACACACATGATTCACTACGGCATGTATGTTCCCATTGCACTGCTCTATTCCAGAGTAAGTACCATTTTCCTTTAGAACGCCCTTCTCTGTTTGTTATTTAGGTGGACAAAGACTTATAAAAATCAAATAGAGCAGGGTAGGGTGGCTCATGCCTGTAATTCCAGCACTTTGGGATGCTGAGACAGGAAGATTGTTTGAGCCTAGAGTTTGATACCAGCCTAGGCAACATAGTGAGACCTCATCTCAACAAGAAATTAAAAAAATTAACTGGGCCCGGTGGTGCACACCTGTAGTTCTAGCTACTTGGGAGGCTGAGGTGGGAGGATAGCTTGAGTCCAAGAAGTCGAAGCTGTGGTGAGCTGTGATCATGACACTGCACTCCAGCCTGGGCGACAGAGACTCTGACTCAAAAAAATAAAATAAAATAAAAAAGTCAGAGTTCATACAGGGAAAGGCATTCAGACTCTCCGGAGATAATAAGTTGTCCAGTTTCCTCACCAGAAACAGTCCTATCAGCTTGGTTTTCTGTTTTGTTTCATTTTGCTTTGTTTGATTAACCTTTAAGAAATAATCTATACAAATGCAAGTATTTTTGCTTTGCAAGATTTTTGAGATTGTATTTTGCTATGCAAAAGTAAATTTGCTATACAAACACAAATATGTTTCTCTTTATAGACAAATTAGAAAATATATATACAGTATTGTGTATTCTAGAGTGTTTGAATATTTTAATTACATTTTGGAGATAATGTCATAGTATCAAAAATAGATTCTTAATTCTTCTTCTAATAGATGCATGATTTTTCTAAGGACAATCCTTACTTATATAGCTGGTTCCCTATTGTTGAACATTGCTTACAGACTTACTCTCACAAAGTCATTCTTGCACATTCATCTTTGCACAAAAGTGACCATATCTACATGTTAAATTTCCAGACTGGAATTGCCTGGGACAGTGTGTGTTCCATTTTAAATTTAGGAAGATATCACCAAATTGTCCTTTTGACCCGTTTTATAAAATTTTCTCAACAGCTAGCTCTCTTATTTTTCTAAGCAATTGTTTTCTAGAATTTTTTCAGTGATTCCAAAAAAGTTTCATTTTCTAAATATTTTATTTAATCCTTTTGATATTTTCAAGCATACAAGTATATCTTGAAAAATAATAATTCCACCTTTTCCATCCCAAGTGTTGCACTTTTTTTAATTATCTGCAAGTTCCAACAATTAGATTCATGAACCTTCCTAGAAAAAGTGCTCCGTTCCTCATTGCTGAATATCACTACGGTCACCTTTGGGGGCAAAGGCGAGTGGACTGCCCGCAGGTTTGAGAACCGCCTGGGCAACTTGGTGAGACCTTATCTCTACAATAAATCAAAAACGAGCCAGGCATGGTAGTGCGCGCCCGTGGTTCTGGCTATTTGGAAGGCTGAGGCGGAAGGATCGCCGGAGCCCAGCAGGTCAAGGCTGTGGTGGCTGGGAGCATGCCACTGCACTCCAGTCTGTGCGACGGAGTGAGACTCCAACTCAAAAAAAAAAAAAAAAGTAATATGCGTTCATTGTAAAACAAACAGAAAACAAATCAAGCGCTGCTGAGATGCAGAAAGTCGACATTCCCAGTGCTCTGACCCACTTGGCGTTGAAGACTGTTTTTGTCTCTGTGTGTCATGCATTGTCTCATCTTTTGTTTTTGTTTTTTTAACAAAAATGGGACCATAATATACACAATGGCTTTTGTTTTTGTTGTTGTTGTTTTTAATAGAGACAGGGTCTCACAATGTTGCCAGGCTCAAGTGAGCCTTGGCCTTCCAAAGTGCTGGACTTACAAGATTATAAGCGTGAGCCCACTGCTCCCAGCCCCATGTTTTTTTTTTTTTTTTTTGAGTAGGAGTCTCACTCTGTCACCCAGGCTGGAGTGCAGGGGCATGTTCACGGCCACCGCAGCCTCGACCTGGTGGGCTCAGGCAATCCTTCCGACTCAGCTTTCTAAGAAACTGGAACTACAGGCACGTGCCGCTACGCCCGGCTAATTTTTTGATTTATTGTAGAGACAAGGTCTCCCAAGTTGCCTTGGCTGGTCTTGAACCCCTGGGCTCAGGCGATCATCTCGCTTCAGCCTTCCAAAGAGCTGGGATGACAGGCGTGAGCCTCCTCGCCCATCTCACAATGTTAACTTACATTTTCTTAAAGTTCCTTTCACATCTTGGCAGATTCTTTAGTATGTTAAGAAATTGCAAAAAACAGTCTTTTAATTGTTTAATTTTCTTTTTTGGGGGGCACCAGAATCTAAATCAAACAACTGGAATATGTAGAGAAAATTAAACCATCCATTTTAATTAAATTTATTTCTCTGTAGGTACACAAACCATTTTTACCTGTTTATCAAAGCTCTTGTACTCAGCGTTAAATTTCCAGTAATGCATTAAATTAGAAAACCTAACTTGCAAGGAAATAGAACATCTTTATAATTGTTTACCTAGATAGATACAGCTGCATGCATGACCCACGGATAAGGTTAGATCCTCTGCTCACTGCTGTTGTGGCCTCTGCACTATTGATTCCGAAATGCCTATCACACTTGATTGTCAGGGTTTGTTTAAAGTCTGGCCAAGCATGGTGGCTCATGCCTATAATCCCAGCACTTTGGGAAGCTGAGGCGGGAGGATTGCTTGAGCCCAGGAGTTCAAGACTAGTCTCAGCAACATAGTGAGATCTTACCACTATAAAAAAAATCAGCTGGGCGCAGTGGCTCAAGCCTGTAATCCTAGCACTTTGGGAGGCTGAGGCAAGAGCACTGACTGAGGTCAGGGGTTCGAGACCTCATCTCTACAATAAATCAAAAAATAAACCTGAAATGGTAGCATGTGCCTGTAGATCCAGCTACTTGGAGAGCTGAAGCAGAAGGATCGCCTGAGCCCAGCAGGTCGAGGCTATAGCGGCCGTGAGTGTGCCACTGCATTCCAGCCTGGGCGACAGAGTGAAACTCTGACTCAAAAAAACAAAAACATAAGCCCCCAAATTAGTAGGGTGTAGTGGCATGCACCTGTAGTCCCAGCTATTCAGGAGGCTAAGTTGGAAGGACCACCTGAGCCCAAGTTAAGGCCGTCATGAGTTGCTACTGTGACACTACACTCCAGCGATGGAGTGACTCCAATTAAAAAAAAAAAAACGACATCAGAGAGTTTGCTTTTTCTCCCTCGCTCTCCACCATGTGGGATACAGCGAGAAGGCAGCCATCTGTAAACCAGGAAGCAGGGCCTCACCAGACATCACGTCTGTCAGGCCTTGACCTTGGACTCCCAGGCTCCAGAACTGTGAGAAATACATGTTTGTTGCTGAAGCCACCCAGTCTGTAGACTTCGTTATAGCAGCCTAACCAGACAGAGAACTTTCTCAGTCGCTGTTACCACCTGATAATTATAGTAACAACAATAATGGTAAAAGATAATAATCCACCCTTTCCCCTGAGTACCTACTAAGAGCCCTCCACTCTACAAGGGTTTTACAGGTTTTCTTCTTCAATGATAACAGCTCTGAGAAGCAGACATCATTATCTCCTTTTTTCTTTTTCTTTTTTTTTTTATTTGGAGTCTCACTCTGTCGTCCAAGCTGGAGTGCAGTGGCACGCTCACAGCCACTGAAGCCTTGACCTGCTGGGTTCAGGCAACCCTTCCACCTCAGCCTGTAGCTGTAACTACAGGCGTGCGTCACCACACCTGGCTAATTTTTTTTTATTTATTGTAGAGACAAGGTCTCGCCAACTAGCCCAGGCTGGTCTCAAACCCCTGGGCTCAGGCAAT
>CAUYQG010284049.1:0-28389 GCA_963574415.1 Tarsius wallacei | reverse complement strand
TGGGTCTCGAACCCGCGGGCTCAGGCAATCCACTCACCTCAGCCTCCCAAGGCGTGGGATTACAGGCTGAGCCACCGAGCCCGGCCGGTTTTGGTTTTTAATTTAATTTAATTTAATTTAACTTAATTTTGAGTTGAGGTCTCTGTCACCCAGGCTAGAGTGCAGTGGCATGATCCCAGTTCACTGCAGCCTCAACCTCCTAGGCTAAGGCAATCCTTCCACCTCAGTCTCTCAAGTAGCTTGGACTACAGGTGCATGCCACTACACATGGCTAATTTATTTTATTTTTTGTAGAGATGAGTTCTTGCCATGTTGCCCAGGCTGGTCTCAAACTCCTGAACTCAGGCAATCCTCTTGCCTTAACCTTTCAAAGTGCTAGGATTAAAGGTATGAGCTACCTTGCCCAGACACCATTTATTTTCAAAATGGGAAAATTGAAGTTCAGGGGAAAAAAACAACTAATCAAAACTCCAAAGAGATTCATTTCAAAAAAGCACTCATTAAACATCAATATTTATGTAACACTACATGAAAGAAATTAATAGCAATGAGGACCTTGATCACCAGGTATTTACTGTATAAGACCAACACAGAAAGACCAACAAAAATTACAAAACCTAGAAAAATCATATTCCTAAAATATTCTTAAAGCAGTTTATAGTCTACATAGGGCAGTTTTGCAGAAACCATTTGATTTTTCGAAACAGTTCAATGAATTGGCTGAATCAGCTATCTTTGATTAATAATGCTGATAAGTGTCTGTGTCTCTATTGTACCATTCTCACATAAAAAATTCCTCATTTCTCTGTTTCCCATTCACAGCAAACCTTATTAAATAATTATTCAAAATGTGCTATCTCTACTTGCTTATTCAAATGTTGATTCTTCAGCCTACTCCAATCTGGATTCCAACTCTATTACTCTATTGACCTCCACTTTGCTAAGTCCAATCGACTCTTCTCTGTTCTTGTCTTTTTAAACCTTCCAGAAGAATTTTGTTCATGTTACCACCTCCTTTGAAAATGTTTCCTTTTTTTAGTTTTATTATTTCATAGTGTTAGGTTTTGAGAAACATAATTTCATTTTGGTATTTTGTTAAAGAATGCTTCCAGACATTGATATATGATGTAAGTAAATCGAGTGAAATAAATACATTGATGTATGTATTTATCTTTAACTCCATCTTCAGAATTACTGGTTGCTCTTTCTTAGTTTCTCTTGCCAAATGCTACCCAATCTCTTAATCTTTAAGTGCCTCCAGATTTTCCTCCTGGACCATCTGATTTTCTCTATCTGTACTTTTGTCCTAGTTATCTCATCCAACCCAATGACTTTTTAGGACAGCCATATGCTGATGACTACCAAAGTTGTGTATCCAGCTCTAACCAGCCCACCCTGAAACCATTATTATCTATTTTTACCAAGTAGTCACCTTTCCTCCATACTGCTTCTATTCTCTACACTGCAGCCAACATAATTCTTGTGAAAACGAACTCTCATCATGCCATTTCTGCACCTCAAGCCATATAACTTTCCTAGGATGAAGTCCAGTCTCATTAACAAGGCTCCTCTGGAGAGGTAGGTAGATCTTCCCTACCTCATCAAGACAATTTTCTGCTACTCCTCTCCTGAATGCTAATGTTTTAGTGTCCCAAACACCTCATTACTCTCTCTCTCTCTTTCCAAGACATTTCTTCTGCCCAGAACACTACTCTGCCTGCTCCTTGCTGACTTCCTCCCACTCAGCCTTCAGACTCCCTTTCATCTTTCTGCCTGCTACCTTCTACTCTCCTATACTATTTGCACATGCATATTTAGGCAAATTTTTCAACATCTTGAAACCTCAGTTCCTTTAACTATTAAATGGGGATAATGCCTGTCTCAGTGGCTTTCTGTGCTTCAAAGTTCTTACAACAGTGCTGAGCTAAATGGCATGGATATCAAGTTTTCCCTCTGCTGGTGGTTCTTTCTTGAAGACTGTCCCAGTCCAGTTGAATGCATAAGGGCACAGCTCACTGAGCCAGTCACTCATTTGCATTGGAAGAAGGAGGGGAGCAATCTAAGAATAAAAGAAAATGCACAGAGATATTCTAAATGTGGAACTGCAAATGATGAAGTTGATTGAATCTTTGAGACATTTCATTTTACAGTCTGAGATTACAATAATAAGTGTGTACGAATTTTCATGCTAAAACCTTATCCATGAACTCGCCATGCTGCCATATTTTGGAAGGCTAGACTCATTCCAAATAGAGAAGTGAGCTAAGCCAACTTTTGATTAATGAAAGACAGCTGATCTTATCTGGAACTCCTCTGGGGATCCTGCAAGGCCACATTTCTGTCATATGCACCATTTTAATGTCAACTCCTCTGCTCCAGGGCTGAGGCTGGGAAGGAGCCGTAAATTACTTTCAATCATGCACATGCTGTAAGCCGGCTGGAGGAGATGGGATGTCAATCTGCCTCTTTCTTGGGAGCGGGGAGAGACCAGATGTAACTCAGAGCATCCTGAGATGTTATTTTCAATTGTCATCTTTTGCTTGTCTTCTCTTTGCTCTTCCTGCCTTCCCTTTTATCCTCCAGATGACAGCCGAGGAACTGGTGGTGTTGGTAAGAAAGTTTGGGCTTGGATATAATGGAAGCAGCAGGAATGTAACTGTAATTAAGGACTCAGTTTCTTCCTAGACCCTGATTTATTCATTCATTCTAACAAACAGATGTTTAATAAGCATCGATTATTTCTCCATTTATCCAGAAAACACTACACTCAAGCCTGTTCCAGGAAACTTTCTTTTGTTGGAATAAAATGCCCAACTGAGGTTGTGTCTTAAAATTTCCTGCAAAATTTTGAAATAAAAAATTGCATATCCTTGGACCCAATGCTCCAAAGATCATAATTTGGTATTTCTAGTGTGCTTCTCAGCACCTGTGTTCAGATGTACAACACAGAACTTTCCATTTCATAACTAGGTGTCTGTGATGAATGTCTTTCTCAAGCCACACTCTCTCCGTGAGTGAATAATCTATTCACATTAATTAGCTAATTAGACAAACTAAATCGGGTCCTCTCCTCTCCCACAAGGGATATGCATCCATTCGATAAACTCATACAAGTCCTGAGCAGATGCTCAGTGTTTATTACATAAAGATGATTAGTGCCAATCCTCCCTCCACAGTTTTAACAGTAGTCTTCTGGAGTTAAAAGTCTCCATGTAGAATATGCCAGAGGGGATTTACAGACCAAAGTCAGAAAGATTTCTAAAGTCAGGCAGTTAAGCTGCCACTTAATTGGACCCAAGGTAGAGCTGTTTTCACCAAGATCTCACGATTCAAGGGACCTGGAGAATTTCTTTCCTATCCCCTTTGGAAGTGGCAGTCTGGAATTTGGTCTTCTATTTAGGCACAGAAATATGAACACTAGGATAGAACATGACCTTAGAAGACTCTCAGAGAATCTGAAAAACAGATCAGCGACTCCCACATAATCAGGAGTTAGCAGAAAGCACTGGATAAGTTTAGAAAGATGATTAGTTCATGCTTGACTTAAATGTTCTGCAGAATTTTCATTATATAGTTTGAGTTTGAGATTATCCATGTCAAAATCTTTTTTCTTATAAATCTGGAATTGGTCATACTTTGTTGTCTAAAACATGCAATTCTATATTATTCAACTCCAGAATGAACTACTTACTGAGGGAAAAAAAATCGATGTTATCTTGAGCCCGAGAGGTCTAAGTGAGTTTTGGGTTTAAACCTTCATGAAAGTTTGAGGGTAATATTTTCTCAAGGGCACTTCCATTCCTGTGAATACAAGAGATCACCAGAGATGCTGAGCTTGGTATGCAGAAGGTGAAGAATTAATGACAGCAGAATTTAATTCTAACTGAAAAGGAAAAGATAAAGAAGCAACATCAAATAGTACAGGCACTTGGACAGAAGATTTCAGGAATTGAAAAGTAACAACCAAAACAAATGCCTGTTAGACTAATAGGAACTTTTATATGAGCTGGAGACGATTTGAAAACATGTTTGTTTTTTTTTCCTCATACCACCCCACCACATCCCCAGTCACAACAAGGCAGTAATGGAATAACTTGATAAAGTAAATAAGCTTTGCATTACTGGCAAATAGCACATTTTGGTGACCGAGTAACTGGCTAGATTATAAAATCAGAACACAGACTTTTTTTTTTTTAAGTCAAATACGTGCTTTTGGAAAGTGACCTGAGGGTGTTTTTCATGATTCCATTCACAGACTTTAGTCTTTACCTGCTTTTCACTTGACCATGATGTGATGTGATCGCATCATATGGCTTACATGTGTCACAGGTTGCCACATATATACGTGGAGTTTGTCATTGGGACCACAGAGATGGGAGTCAAGGTTCATGGGACAAAGCTCATTGCAGCGTCTGGCATTCTGAATATCAAAACAATTGGAGATTAAGGGAAAAAAAGTCTGAGGCAGAAAAGAAAGAAAAATAAAGCTTGAGTTTCCAAATAAAGAAGACCGAGTTGTATTTCTTGTGTTTACTCATCTTATTTCCTCTCTGATCTCTCTCTCTCTCCTGACTCTTCTACTTCTCGTGTACATATGCTCTAAATCACTTCTCCAATTTTCTTCCTGTGTTAAAATAGTAATATCCATTCTGCTCATGTAGGAGGAAACTGAAAAAGATAGAATAACGAAATCACATTTTGTTAGAGGAGGACGCAGCCTGGGGGACATTTATTCATTGGAAACCAGAAATAACTAGAGGGAGAAGGGCATTCCAGTAATGAGGGAAAGTTTTCCAGGCCACACTCAGTCAAGAATATATTTTCTCCTCCTTAAATCCAGGGTGGTCTATAAAACTACCCTCAAGGAGGCTGTGGAGAACACTTGGACTAGAACATTTGGTGCAGGGAAGGAATAGGCATTTACAAGCATTTCCAATGAAGTGGTTAACAGAAAACATAACATTGGAGGAGGCATTTTTGTGCATTTACTTGGGCTCATAAAATTGGAAATAGGAATATAAGTAACTAGGTAATCATATAATAGCTAACTATATTTGTGAAGCCAAGCAGAAAGTCTGAACGTTAAATAATTGCTGACTGAAAAACCAAAAGCTCCATAACTATATATGCACTCCAATTCTAAGAAGTAAACAGTTGGATGGTAAATCACTGTGGAACAGAGTCTGATGTGGAAAGAGATGAGACCCAAAGAGAAAAATGAAAACATGAGAATCTCTAGATGAAGGAAAGATGGCCCCTAACAAGGAAAGGTTGGTAGTCAGAATCAGAGCTGTGGCGTTTCCTCATGACCTTGCTTGGCTCATCTATTCAGATCTGGGTGTTCTCTTGCAGCTCCAAAAGGAGTTACCTTTAGTCCCATGATACCCAGCCCTGCCCTTAGCCTCACAAACAACACCTGGCTGATCTGGTTGCAGAACTCTTGCCAAGTGGTAGATGTCCAATATTCTGTCACTCCAATTAAGTTGATCAGGTATGTATTTATTTTCATAACGTTGCCTGAACAAAGTCCATTTTCGTCTACATATTTTCCTTCTACTTAGTCTATGAGCTTTGGGAGAAAATTACTGTCTTATCCATCCATATATTCCCAAAGCACATAGTAGATGCTCAAAACATATTTAATAAATGAATAAACCAGCCTACCACTCAAGGCAAAAATAACCTCATAGTAAATTGCTGATGGTCGTATGTCCATTCAGTATGTATTTACTGAGGACCAGCTATTGTGCTGATTAACCAGGTATAAAAAATAAATGATGGAGTAGCATCATAGATGGAGTAGCAGCAAGATGTAAAGAAGAGGAAGGGCTCGGCGGGGCATGGTGGCTCGTGCCTGTAACTCCAGCACTTTGGGAGATGTCAGTGAGAGGATTACCTGAGCCCACGGGTTCAAGGCAATATGGAGAGACCTCATCTCTACAATAAATCAAAAAATTAGCCGGGCATGGTGGCACATGCCTGTCATTTCAGCTACTTAGAAAGCTGAAGTGGAAGGATCGCCTGAACCCAGCAGGTCGAGGCTGCTGTGGCCATGAGCATGCTGTTGCACTCCAGCCTGGGTGACAGAGTGAGACTCCGACTCAAAAAATAAAAAAATAAAAAAATAAAAAAGAAGAGGAAGGGCTCAAGAAACAGCAGAGATCAAATCCACAGGACCTGGTGCTTGTTTCTCACTTAGAAGGAATGAATGAATAATATGATTAGGAGGAGAAGAGCTTAGATTAAAGGAAGAGACATGAGAATATCCATTCTGTGGGGAAATGCCACTGGAGATAGACAATGCAGTAAAAACTCTAGAGTCCAAAGAAAAACAGTGAGTTTTCTCTATCTGAAAGCAGTCTGGTCCATTTCAATACCTCTGAGCACTTAAATATCTACTATGTTACACCTTCTGCCCACTGGTTACATAGTTGGATCCATGAAAGTCATACAGAGTATTCCCTTCTAGGTAACAATCCTTCAAATGCATGTTCCCCTTTTAACTAGTTCTCATATAATATGATTTCCAGATTTGTCAACATTTTGGTCATTGCCATGCTTTGAGACTGACTAATTAAAAAATGGGAGCTCTAAGAGAACATAGATAAGAAATCTGAAAATTGTGGTTGGCCAGGCAGAGAATTATTGAAAGGTGAAAAAGTAATCACCTACATGCTGAGCACTGGGTTAAGTCCTTTTCATACTGACTTAAATGCCACAGTGATCTGAAGTTATTTTATGATGCCGTATTCTCCTCCAGTTCATTTCCCACCTACCTTTTTAAAAATATACTTCTCTTTAATGAGGTTAGTCATCTTGTCCTTAAAATATATTAATTATGTTTTGCTTTTTCCTATTCTGTATTATTATTTTACTTTAGAGACAGGGTCTCACCCTGTCGCCCGGGCTGGAGTGCAATGGTGATCATAGCTCATTACAGTTTCAAACTCCTGGTCTCAAACAATCCACCCACTTCAGAGTCTCAAGTAGCTGAGACTACAGCCATGTGTCACCACACTTTTTTTTTTAGTAGAGACAGCAGAGTCTTACTTTGTTGCCCAAGCTGGTCTCGAACTCCTGGCCTCAAGTGATCCTCTTGCCTTGGCCTCCCAAACATATTCTGTACTAAAATACTAATGGAATAATGTGTAAGAGGGATTAAGATAAATGCTTTATAGTCTTTAGAAATAAGTGATACTTAAATGTGAGGCAACAGCCGGTAGAGAGTTGGCTCTATCTTTAAGCATTATAAGTCACCCAAACAACGTGTCCTTTGTGGCAAATTGTAAAGAAAAAAAAGTGAACATTTTCCTATGTCATATGCTGTAGTCATGTGTACACAATAAACATAAAGGAGGAGAAAAGTGTAAACTCAATTTTTTTGTTTACATAAATAATCAACCTAATAATTTATAAAATAGAGAAATAAATTGCTCAAGCAAGAAATAACTTCTTCCAGACATTAAAATCTTTCCTGAAATTATCTCTTCCAGTTGGACTTTCATCTGACTTCCAACATTTCAAATCATATATCTTTTAAATCACATGTTCCTTTTTTACATAATTTGGGTAGCTTCAGACTAGGCTCAATTTACCCCCTTCTTCCCATAGAATCATAAGCCTTAGAGTTCAGTTTTCTCCACAGTTTTTCATAGCTTATGTCTTCCATTCTATAAATGAAAATCGAAAATTTCAGAATCCAAAGCTGCAATGTCAAACCAACAACATCTTTCCCTCCTTGGGATCTTGTTCTGCATATACAGACCTTGAGAAAGAGCTTAAGAAATAGACTTTATCCATTTTCAACATTTTAGGATCATTTTTCCTTCATAAGAATCTATGCACCACAACTCACTTCTAAAGAAAAACCTAGCATAAACTGGACAAACTCCAGAAATAAGCTCTTCATTTCCTGCAGTACTTGCAAGCTCTAACAGCAGAGTCTATTGTGGGGGGATGTATTCAGATCTCCCACTGATTATGTTACCAATCTGTTTATAAAATTCCATTCCATGAATTTGTGTATGGCAAAGATGAGACAGTCTTTAATCAAACAACTCCCCTAAAAATGCACACAGCATATTTTGAAAACATAGGGGAACTTCGAACTTGCTTCAACAAGGACATTTTAGCTACACTCCTGTTCTGCCATACTTTAGAACATCTCTCTTGAATTTTATTTCCATATTTTATTTTTAAATTTTTATTTCTATATGATAAAATATCACATCAATTAATAGCTAGCATTTTGCATGTAAGGCATTCTCAGAACTTCTAGCTGGCTTGTGGCTCATTTCATTATGTGCATTCTTCTCCATGGTTCTGGGCAAGCTTTGCTTTCATGGTCTTTAAACACATGGCTGTTGTCAAACACTATATAAGGAAATGGTTTCCTTGACAACCATAACCGCAAGCAAGTCATTTGAACTTCTTCCTCATTGAGTGATTTTTGGTTGCTAAAACACTTTGGAACATTTTTATCCAGAGTCAGATACTAAATACCTGAATTTATGGAACAAGCTGAAGCAGAGCGGGTGATAAACTATCAGAACAGTTGTAAAGCGCTAAACACTAATCACGTCCAAGTGCTATAGTTCAGCTTCATGACAGTCTCTAAGAGGACAAATGCCGAAAGCTTGATATTTAAGAGCCAGAATGAATGACGACCCAAGGACACATGAGTTTTTAAAAAAGAGTAGCTTGAAATGCCAAAGAAGTAAAAACATTTGCTTAAGTGGAAGATGACATTTTAGTTTTATTAATTCATAAAGGTGCCAAATGCTAATTTCTTAATAGGAAAGAGGTCAGCTTCAAGGTTATCAACAGAACAGTAGATATTTGGTGGAAAGTTTTTCTTTTTTTGAGTCACAGTCTCAAACTGTCACCCAGGTTGGAGTGCAATGGTATGCTCATGGCCTTGGCCTGCTGGGGTCAGGCGATTCTTTTTCCTCCTCAGCTTTCCAAGTAGCTGAAACCAGAGGTATGCGCCACCACGCCCAACTAATTGTTTTGATTTATTGTAGAGATGAGATCTCACCAAATTGCCCAGGCTGATCTCAAACTCATGGGCTCAGGCAGTCCTCTTGCCTCCGCCTCCCAAAGTGCTGGGATTACAGGCCTGAGCCACCACAGCTAGCATAGATTACAAAAACATTAGAAAGATCAATAAGAGATTGTGTACAATATTATAAGTGAACCAAGATAAAACTACTAACAGGAGCATATGACTCCTGTGCTGCCAAATTCTCCTTCTGAAATTTGTCAAGGACAGGCTATAGTAAAAAATTGAGTTTAAGCCAGGCTCAGTGGCTCAGCCTGTAATCCCGTGCTTTGGGAGGCTGAGGTGAGTGGATCGCCTGAGCCCGCGGGTTCGAGACCCGTCTGGGCAACTTGGCAAGACTTCATCTCTACAATAAATCAAAAATTACCCAGGCGTGGTAGCGCGCACCTGTAGTTCCAGCTACTTGGAAGGCTGAGGCGGAAGGATTGCCGGAGCCCAGCAGGTCGGGGCTGCAGTGGCTGGGAGCGGCCACTGCACTCCAGTCTGAGTGACAGAGTGAGACTCCAACTCAAAAAAAAAAACAAAACAAAAACTGAGTTTACCACCCTCCCCTCCCATCTTGCCCCAAACCATTTATCTGGGGATGTCTTCAGATTGGTTGAAATCAGAATAATTTGGCTGAAATAAAAGAATAAGCAATCATATTTATACTCATGTGTGTTTATTAGAAAACAGTTATTCAAAAATATGGGCCTGAAATTTTAATAAAGATATGTAGTGAAACTCATGAGAAATTGGAGCTCTGGATCATTAGATCAGTTAAGCTGTAGGTGACCATTATACAGAGTTTTACTTAATGGAGTTTTACTTAAAAGCTCTGAGAGAGCTTGTGAATTTAGATATTAATTAAAGTGGGGGAAAGGCAGGCAGACAAAAGAAAGGAAGGGAGGAGGGAAGGAATAAAGGATGAAAAGAAAGAAAGAAAACAAAAAGGGAGAGAGATCTAGGGAAAATATAGGCCAAGCTGCTCAGTGTTGGGAACATTCACTAAGTGACTGAAGTAAAAGGAAGTAATTTACACGGAGGCTCCAAGTACCATTCTGAGGTGATTTTGAGAAAAACAGTATTAAAAAAGATGGAGCCAAAGAGATGCATCAGAGGCCTGGTCAAAAAAGAACCTGTTTTCCAGGGACCCAGAGAACTCAAAAAGAGCTTAACTTTCTGCATATTTAAGTTTTCACCATGCTATTCTACAGATATGGAATGTTGGGGCCCTCCATTCCATCATGTTTTAGGGCAGAACTAAAGTTGTGAGAAGGGCTTTTGCACTGCCACAACCATTCCTTGGCCCACCTCCAAGAAAAGGCAGGCTGGCTTATGTTTAGGTGGCATCCGTGTTCAAATTTTCAACATTCACATGAGGAATTCTATCTGATGGGTTCTGGGCACAATCGGCCGCATAGCAGAGTGAATGTGTCAGGCAGAATCCCATCAAACTCATTGCTTTCAATACTTCAAAAGTTTGCTTGGGAAACATCAGTATGGAGAATTGCCTGAAGGATAGAAAATCCAGACATTCCTCTGCCTACTCTAAAATCTGTCTTTGGATTGTTCCAGGCCAATTGAGATCTTTATACCTATTCTGTCTCATTTAGTTCTTCCCATCTTTTGATGACTTTCATTTATTTTTATTTTTAAATATATGTGTATGTATTCATACCTTTGTTCTATAAAGAATTTAATGTAGGACTTTTTGTTAAGCATTGAGTTATGGAGTTCTGCTATCAGCCTTTATTTGAGCAACCTTATGGGAAGCACTTCTATGAAACTCCCATCAAGGTACTGTTGAGAATGTGGCTCTTTACATTTCAAAGTATCCTCCTTTTTTTTTTTGAGTTGGAGTCTCACTGTCACCCAGATTGGACTCCCGGCCACTGCAACCTCCACCTTCTGGGCTCCGGTGATCCTTCCGCCTAGCCTTCCAAGTAGCTGGAACTTCAGGCGTGCGCTACCATGCCCGGCTAATTTTTGATTTATGGTAGAGATGAGGTCTCGCCAAGTTGCCCAGGTGGGTCTCGAACCCGCGGGCTCAGGCAATCCACCCACCTCAGCCTCCCAAAGCACTGGGAATGCAGGCTGAGCTACCGAGCCCGGCTTCAAAGTATCCTCCTTATGAAGAACCACTGGAAAAACTGCCCTCTTTCCTTGGTAAAAAGAAGCGTCATGCTTCTCTTCTGTCACTGGTTTGTTCTATCTTACTGACACTGACTCATGTAATAGACTATGTTTCTATCTGGGCACAAAGCCAACTTGTGGCCATTGTCCATCTCTCTACAGACCTTCTCAGCAGGCATTTTGTGGATTCACTCCTGGATTTATCATCTTTCTCCTATCCCTATTTTCTCTGTATTCAAATATCTTCACTTTGTAAATTTTAAATTAGTTAATGTATGTAGTACACTAAGTAAATATACCATGAGTTCAGGGCAGCACCTCTCCTACCCACAGATGGAGAGAGAGACACATGCTCCATTGGGGCTGGACAAGAATCCTCCCCTTTGGGTCCAGAAAGAGACTTGGGCCTCTCTTCTCATGGAGGAATACAGCAAAATCACAGACTGTCGAATCACCTTCATCCATAGGAAGGAAAATTTTAGAGAAAAAAACATTTTTGAGTGTTATATAATACCACCCAATTCTCTTGTAGATTCATAAGATAAAATACTCAAAAATGAAAAATGAAGAATAGAACAAAAATAAGAAACTAGGGTTATTTATTAGAAAGTTTACTTTATTCCTTGTATAAGATGGAAAGAACCCATTTCTCTGACTTACATGTAGAGTTTTATATATAGAAAGTGCTGACTTCTCTGCTGGCTCCTTGAGTACCCAGGACAGGCTATCCCTGCAGCCTGAGAGACCAAATGAGAAGATACTTATAGCAACCAACTAACTCTTCTAGAATTCCTGGGAGAGACACTCCTCATTATCCACCTAGTATGGGCCTAGCTTGTTCTAATTTCATTTGACTCCACACAAAGACACCCCTCATTGTCTAAAACTTTGAGTTGGCTATTAATTCAGCATTTCTCAACTCTGCTCTGGCCCTTTCTTGACTCACTATTTTGCTCACTATATTTTTGCAATATCTGCTTGGCCTGAGCCACCAGGAAAATCCCTCTCCCTCATCCTTGGCTATCCTGAGCTGAGATGAACAACTTATCCTGATCTTAAAACTGAAAGTACCACACCCCCGGAAATTTCTCAGACCTAGGTAAACAGGGATGACTGATCACACTACGTGTAGCCCACAATGGTCATACTGTAATTTGATGGCAGAATCAGAGCCCTATTTAATTTATTTTTTTATATATTATTATATAACATGCAACAATATATAAAGAAATGCAATTATTGACTTTATTCTTTGGTATGCTATTATATACTATATGTTATTATATCTAATAGCATATAAAGGAATATAGTATATACATATATGGCATATCACATGATAGTATATGGCATATTATATCATAATAGATATAAAGCAGTACAATATATGTATGTTAAATATACATGTATAAAATTCATATATTCATATATAAATTCATATATCATGTAGTGTACAATTTTTTATATATTTTTTTATTTTTTGAGTTGGGGTCTCACTCTGTTGCCCAGGCTGGAGTGCAGTGGCATGCTCATGGCCACCGCAGGCTTGACCTGTTGGGTTCAGGCAATCATTCTGTCTCAGCCTTCCAAGTAGCTGGAACTACAGGTGCAAGCCACCAACCTGGCTAACTTTTTGATTTATTGTAGAGACGAGGTCTCACCAAGTTGCCCAGGCTGGTCTCAAACCCCTGGTCTCAGGCAATCTTCTTGTCTCAGCTTCCCAAAGTACTAAGATTACAGACTTGAGCCACCACACCTGGCCAGTATACAACTTTTTAAAAGTCAGTATTGTGAGCAAATATCACAGAACCACAGTATCTAAGTATATAGAATAACATGACCATGTCCATAGCAAAATTTCAATCTCATTCTCTTCCCCTGCTATTCTGCATGCTTCAGAAATGCCTCTGACATCTTTTACTACTGTGTACTTAAGTAACATAAATTAATTTCCTAACTGGCCCCCCAAAAAGTACTGTTAAGAAAATATATCTACTATCTAAAAATAAACAATAATTCTAAACCCCAAAGAAATTACTTTATGATTATCCAATTATATCAAATCTACCCCCTTTCTTCCTCCCACCCCTTTAGCGTAAGTAACAAGAGCTGCCTGTATATCTTCCTCAGAGGGTAAAGGGAAAAACAAAACTCTGTGCCCAGGAAGAAATGATCTTACAGACAAGGTGACTAAATTTCCTGAGCATCATGCCGAAATCCCTAATCAACAGGAAGGAGACTCTGGAAAGCATGACTGGTCAGTACACACATCATCAATAGGATTCACACATCACAAATTAGTCATTGATCTCTTACGCATTTTTCAAATCACTCATCTCAGAAAATACATGTTCATACAGACTCTTGCTTGCTATCTGGTAAACATCCAGTTTTTGAGCAACCAACAGGGAAGCCTATCCACATATGTCCATTACGATCTTTTCTAATGAAGAATATTTCCTTATACTGTTTAGACAAAAAGAAATTAATGCGTGGGAATATCAACATTCTGAGCTTTAAGTTTCTGCGCAAGTTGATATAGTGAGGAAAAGATATACACAGTGTACACTGGAATCGAAAGAGTTCTATTAACTTAAGGCAGCCTTATGCACCTAATTCTGGAGGGGATACAATCATTCTGTCAAGATGGATGCCTGAATAGATCTTAGGATTTTGAAAGTCTCAAGTTAAGCTTGTAGTTTATTCCTCTAAATCTCCAGGGCTTTAAATAAAAATGATCTCTTATATCTTCACTACAAGGCTCAGGTGTCTGGGCACAGGATAGAAACAACAGACACTGGGACACTTCAAAGGGGAAGGGAAAGCAGGAGTTGGGTAAGGTTTGCAAACGACCCACTGGGTACCATATCCATCCCCTGGGTGATGAGCTCGATAGAGGCTCAAGCCTCAACATCAAGCAATATACCTAGGTAACAAACCTGCACATGTACCCCTTGAATCTAAAAATAATAATAATAATAAAAATTCGAAAAATTAAAAAAAAAAGACTCAGGTGTGAAACTCTTCAGCAGAAAAACATTCTCAGGGTTAAAGATATTTTGTAATTTATCTTGTGTCCACAGTATCTGAATATTAAAGCTGATGCTGCTTTAAAATAACAAGAAAAAAACTGGTGTCCAGTGAGAAAGCCCCTGGGATGGAAATGTCAATTTAGTACAACCATTTGTAATACAAGAGAAAAACTCATCATTTTTCTTAAATAAAAAAACTAGAGTTAGACACAGCAAATCTGTTGGCACTGAAATTAATAGTGTACCAATGTGGAAGAAACCATACATAAAAAACATGAACCATATTGTTTAAAGCAGTTTTAAGTTCACAGCAAGATTGAGAAGAGTGCTGTACATCTTGTAGATTTTTATTAATGTGTAATGACTTGTGCCCACCATTATAGTATCACACAGAGTAGTTTCACTGCCCTAAAAATCCTGGGATCTGCCTTTTATCCCTCCTCCCCCCAGCTCATGGAAACCACTGATCATTCTACTGTCTCCATAGCTTTGCCTTGTCCAGAATATCATATTTCTTTTTTTTTTTTAATTAGAGTCTCACTCTGCCGCCCACTCATGGCCATCCCAGTGTGGACCTGCTGGGCTCCAGTGATCCTTCCACCTCAGCCTTCCAAGTAGCCGGAACTATAGGCACACACTACCACACCCAGCTAATTTTTGATTTTTTATTTTATTTTTATTTTTATCGTAGAGATGTCTCACCAAGTTGCCCAGGCTGGTCTCAAATCCACGGGCTGAGGCAATCTACTCGCCTCAGTCTTCCAAAGTGCTGGGATTACAGGTTGAGCCACCGAGCCTGGCCCATATTTCTTTTAGTATGCACATATTACTTTCATTCAGTAATGTGCACTTACGTTTCTTCCATGTCTTTTCATGGACTGATAGCTCATTTCTTTGGAACCATAAATTTCTAAAAATTGACATTATCCTTTGACTTACAACTGTGGTTTCCAAGCCAGCAGGTCGAGGCTTCGGTGGCCATGAGCATGCCATTGCGCTCCAGCCTAGGCAATAGAGTGAGATTCCTACTAAAAAAAAATAATAATTTTAAAAATAAATAAATAAAAGTAAATTAAGTTGTACACATTGGTAAACACATCTTGGAATAGATAAGCACTGGATTTAGAGACAGTAGTCATAGAGTCCAGTTCTGGCTCTGCAATTTGCTAGGATGGAAACTTGGAGAAGTCACTTAACCACCTAGGTGAGTGAAACCAAAACATAAAGAGGCTTACTTGTCTATGAGGTAACTTGACTTGAGATTGTGCCCAATCTGGGTGTTCCAGTGCAACACACTGACCCAGGCAAATCCTCTGTCTTTACAATGTTGAACCATCAAATAAATACATTTAAGAAATAGGGAGCAACTAAGTTTGAGGGACGAAAAGAAGTTAGATCACAAAGCTGCTCCTGAATCTTTAAATAAATTCAGTTGTATCAGTTATATAATTTGGTTATATAATGAAGCAAAATGTAGTCAATAAAAATCATTATGTGGGTCATGGAAGATTTTGATAATAGAGGATTACTCTCACAGGTCATTATAAGTGGAGCGTGGGGGGTGGGGGAATTAAGAAATAAAGATGTACACACAGAATTATGCTAAGTCTGTTGTCCGTACATAGGATCATAAATAAAGGTATCCAAGGAAATACTCCTACATGTTTACCCATGCTTTTTTCTGGATAGTGCTTATGGCGGTGCCACCCTGGGTTCTAACAGAAAACAGATGGCACTCTTAAACTTGAGTAATCTGAGGAGAGTATCTTAAGGGACTGTTAGCTAGGTATGGGTGAAGGACGGTAGGGGCTCACAGGGTTGACTCCATCAGCAGCCTAGGCCAGTAGGGACTTGGGGAGAGAGTGGTTTCCGGAACCTGTAGAGAGAGAACAGTGATGATAAAGTTGCTGGACAGGAGTCATGTCCTTCAGTCAAGGCACACAGGCCACTGGCAGCAACTCCACAGGGAGGTAGTAGGGAGAGTAAATGACCCAACCCCACTCACACAGGCAAAACTCAAGGGAAAGTCAGAAGGCAAGCAGTCTTTGGGCGCAGGTCAGCTTCTCAGGCACTCAGTAAGGAGGAGACAAGCAGGGTGATTTAGACTTTCTCTTTATTCTTATCTGACTTTTCTACTCTTTGTCCAAAGAGCATGTAGATCAAACACATACTTCATAGCCTTAAATTGTTTTCTCCTGTGGCATTCCACGTTTGTCCTTCTTGTGGAGAATTGGACAAAAAATAAAATAGAGGTGTAGGTTAAAAAGAACAAAGACTGACAATAAGCAGAAGGGAATAATGAGAAAATGAGGAATTACGGAAAAAATAGCATAAGAAGTGACACTGGGGACATGAAAAGTCACACTTGGTAGCTAAAGCAAATGAGTCTCCAAGTCTCCCTGTCCCAGCTCCACACTGTTCTGCACATTAAAGAAACAATGGTCATTTCTAAGAGAATTTTTTAAAATGGACTTCCCTGGGTTTGCTTTGACATACACAATCAGCCTTGAATGAAATCAGCCTTAAATGAATCATCTCACAGTTGCCAAAGCCTTTTTCAGTATTCTGAAAGTTTTTTGTCTTCTCATGTCTCTGATCTAAAAGTACCTGCTTTCAGACCCCAAATGGTATTTTTTGGCAAATGTACCAAACTGAGTAGAACCCACATCTGGCGGATCTCACAGATGTGACTGACTTCATTCCAAGAAGATGTCAACCCGAGCAAACCATAGTCACTGGCTAGTTACATGCAGGTGAAATGAGGATTAGTCCCGTGGTCCCACTTCCTCAGAGCATGAAGGCTAACACTGTTCATCAGAAGTCCCCACTGTGCTTCCAGGACACCTATGCTGACCCAGCAGAGGACAGTGATGAATTCAGGAGCCTAGTCTCACCCCAGGACTCTCCAGTGAAGGCTCACCTTTGTAAGGCTTCATGCAAGCAAGGCAAACAGAGTCACGTGAGTTTATTTCTCCCATCACGTGCTGGTCTGTGGCTGCTTCTTTAGTAACCCCTCAGTCACTGCCAGCGCTCATGGGAATAGGAATTATGATCTTCATTTCAAGTTTCAACTCTGAAAACAAAAGCCAGAGTGCTTCCAGCCTTAGCAATATCAGATTCAAGGGGGGACCCCAAAAAACCCGGAATTTATTTATTCTTATATTTTTACACTTCAGTCACCTTCAAAGTACTCTCCGTTTGATGCAATACACCTATTGAGACTCATTTTCCACTGCTCAAAACAGTTTTTGAACTCATCAGTTTTAAGCCTTTTAGTGCTTCTGCCATTTTTGGTTCCACCTCTTCTAAATAGGCAAAATGTTTCCCTTTGCGGACTTTTTTCACCCCAGGACACAAACAAAAAAAAATGTTGCTCGGGCTGAAATCGGGTGAACAGGGATGGTGGGGCACAAGGGTCAAGCCGATTTTGGTCAAAAATTGCTGAACACTCAGCGTGATGTGGGCAGGTGCGCTCATAAATCACCCATCATGAAATGGGCAAAAAATTGAAAGAATCTCCAAAAAAATGTTTACTGAAACCAAACAGTCTCTCATAGCAACATTCACTGGTACACTAATGGCATTGGGCTCCTAGAACACTTACCTAGCAGGGAAAGTCTGCTCAAAAAAAAGAAAAGAAAAAAGAAAAAGAAAGATAATTCTGGGGTTTTTTTGGGGCCCCCCTAGTATATGGCAGGATTGCCTGGCTATATATTTCAGGCCCAAGGGAGCCCCTGAGTGAGGCAGGCAGGGGTCTACTTCATTAAAGAAGTGGCAGAGGAACCCAGAGGTCCTCAAGCAAAAGTCCAAACCTGATCAAGAAGCAATCTGAAGCAAGAGACCATCAATGTTGGTCCTTGGAAAGCTTGTGACTCTTTAATTAAACAGACTCCTGACTTGACTATATAGTTAAGGTGGGAGAGATTAGTTTAATTATGAACAAGCAAAAGCATGTTTCACTTGTGAACATCAAAGAAGCTGCAGAAATTATTAGTATGGATTTTCAGCCAGTAAATATCTCTGGAGATTTCAAGTCTCTAGAAATTTCTAAAATAATTGATATAAGACAAGTTAGGGAAGCACATCATGCAATTGTTTTCCTAGTGCAACTTAACTTTTCTATGAAAGAAAACAACCTAATTAATTTGCATTGCACCATTTACATGCAATCAGGAGCTAGTTTTCCTTTCAATGGCATTTAAAAATAGAAAGCATTAGACATGTTAGAGCTGGAAAAGACTTTAGAAACCACCGTTTTTAATTTGTTAGGCAGTGGAAACTTTTTAAAGATAAATCTTACGTGCAACCTCAATATGTCTAGAATAGATAACAACAAATTTATTTTATAAGTTCATTAAGTACTTTCTGTTAAGTACTACAAAGTCACTGAGAACAAGGAAATTTTTTGGATGAATTAAATCAGCATTCATGGATGACTTGCAGACTTTCAGCAACTTTCAAATATAATTTATTTTGGTATTTTCTTTGCAATTATTTTCATTGATGATGACAGTGATTCCCACAGATAAATCACTGTAAATTCACTGCAAAGGGTGACAGATTTTTTTTAAGTCTTTCTTGCAACCTTAGGATTTTTTTTTTAAGAGCCAGGATCTTGCTCTGTCACTCAGTGTGGTGATGTGATCATAGCTCACTGCAAGCTTGAACTCCTGTCCTCGAGCATCCCTCCCGTCTCAGCCTCCCAAAATGTTGGGATTACAGATGTGAGCCGCCGCACCTGGTCCCATCTTAAAGATGAAGAAAATGAGATGCCAAAACCTCAAGATGCTTCCTCCGACATCACACGGCTAGTTGTTAACAGAGATTTAAGCTACAGCTGCCCTGTTCTAGAGCCTGTGCTCCTCGGGGGTGTAGGTAGGGGTGGAGGCACCTGAGGGGTATCCACATAGTGGCAACTAAAAGTATAGGAAGGTGGGCTTCAGTTTCAGATTTATTGATGTCCACAGTGAGAAGACTTTATTTTTGAATCTGGGTCTCACTCTGTCCCCCAGGCCGGAGTGCAGTGGCACAATCGCAGCTCCCCCCGCTAACTGTTTTAATTTTTTGTAGAGACAAGATCTTACTACGTTGCCCAGGCTGGTCTTGAACTCCTGGGTTCAAGCAATCTTTCCCCCTTGGTTGCCCAAAGAACTGGGATTACAGCTGTGAGCCACCATACCCAGCCTATAGTGAAAAGGTTTTAGATGAGCTGAAATCTTTAAATTATCTAGCACAGTGCATAGTGTACAGGAAGCACTCAATAAATGTTAATTATCAATATTACTATTGCATGCGGTATCTGAAGCCATAAAAGTGGCATTGTTCTTGCCTGATAAGGAGATTTGGTTTTTGAGGGGTAGCAACAGAAAGTTAAAATCAAGTCTTAAAATCTTAGAAACACATGAAAAAGAAAAAAAAGAAGAAAAAGAACATGAATTTAACATTAGTATCCACAGGCATAGTTTGAGTCCCAAACAACAGAATGTAGAGGTGTTAAGAAAAAAACTAAAGAAGATCCCTAACATAAGCAGTAAATGGGTAGGGGAGGTAGATCAAACAATATGGAAATAAAACAACTATGTAACTAGATTATTAACTGCCAAATTGAAGGTCTTGGCTTGAGCACACTGAACATTAAATAATTGCATTCAAAAACTGGGAAAAAATAAAATAAGATAATAATTAGCTTAGTACTTACGTAGCTTAGCACAACAATTAACTCAGTTCAACCTGACTTAAAGTCCACAAGATTCAAAACTGCCTGGTATTGGTACAAGAACAGGTATATAGACCAATGGAACAGGACAGAGATTCCAAAAGCAAAACCTAAATTTCTCATCTTCGACAAAGCCTTCACCAACAAACATTGGGGAAAGGAGAACTTTGTCAGTAAATGGTTCTGGGGAAACTGGCTGACTACAAGCAGAAGAATAAAGTCGGACCCCTACCTATAACCATACACAAAAATCAATTCCAAAGGGATCAAAGACAAGAAGACAATGTAACAGCAGTATTGAGATATTTACAGAAGTAGAGAGGAGGAAATCTGGCCCATTGAATGAAGAAGATTCAGGACAGGCTTTGTCTTGGTCCATTTGGGCTGCTATAGCAACGTACCATAAACTGGGTGGCTTCAAACAACAGATATTTACTTCTCACAGCTCTGTAAGCTAGGAAGTCCAAGATCAAACCCGCAGATTTGCTGTCTGGTAAGGGGTTTCTGATTCATAAATGGCATCTTCTGGCTGTGGTCCTCACGTGGTAAAAAGGGCAAGGGGCCCTCTCGGGTCTCTTTTATAAAGGCACTGATTCTCCCCTATCATCTCCAAAAGGACCCCACCTTCTAATACCATCACTTTTGAGGTTAGGATTTCAACATATGAATTCTGAAGAAACAAACATGCAGACCCTAGCAGGCTCTCTGGAGGAAGTACCCAGCAACGGCATGAGGAGAAGCAAGGAGGTGAAAGACCAAATGATGGTTGCAGAAACCTCACATCTTCGTGCTGTTGGAGTATCAAAAAGTCAACTGAACAGCAGGCAGAGATCAGATTAAAGACCTTTTATGTCTTACTTCGCTTAGATTTTATCACCTAGGCCCTTGCTTCTTTCACTCCCATGCTAATAAATTAAGCTGAGAAGCATTTGTTTCATTCTTTTTAATGGGGAAGATTTGCTTCTTAGCCCAATCACTGGAAGCCGAAGCCTAATGTTTCTCCTGCGGTGAATACTCTCCTTACCATAAGGGCACATTTTGGCCCTGATGCCATGAGGACCAGAGAATGGGTAAACAGGTGGTTGGCAGGAGTTATGAGGAAGCAATTCAGGCAAAGGAGACGCAGTGGACAGACCAGTAACTCTTCCCACTCCATTCACAACCCCTCAGAGCACGGAAGAGAAGCCTCACCTTGAGTCTTTGTTTCTGAGACAATTTCAGCTGAGAAAAAGATGAGAACAAACTATTTTTTCTATTTCTCAGGCCTCTATAAAATGAAGGGACGGGAGTCAAAATGTTTAATTTTGGTCAGTGCTGTTTCTTTTCTAAAATCAGAAAAATTCTTTATCAAGACAAATTGTGTCTATTAAGATTGCGAATTTTTTGGGTATAGAATTATTCCTCCATAAAGCAGATTGGAAAAGAAAAAAAGAGTTTCAAGGCTATACCAATAGCCACCTTGGCAAGATAATTTTCCACTTCAAGACTCGCCCACGGCCATTTCTTGGAATCAGCCTCTGGTTTTCCACCACAGGTTCTGCCTTAAAAACATTTTTTTCTGGTTAAAACCAAAATGACACACTCAAGACACCCTCCTACACCCAAGTCTTATTCCTATTTAAGATTTATTTCAAAAAGGTGTTTCGAAGGAAAGAAAAGGGCATTAAACTTAACCACACACGTACACAACATTTCTCAGCGGTCCCAACTCAAAAACAAAGCACAGTTGAATGAGTTCACTTAGAAGCATCCAAATATTAACTAAAAGAAAATGATTCCACACATCAAGAGGCAGAAGAATTGCTGCCGTGGGCATTGGAAAAAGCAACTTAACCAAACAAACACCAGCCTACAAATAACAACAGTTACCCCCAGGAAAGTGGTGCTTCTGTAGAAGAAGTGGTTTTCTTTATTTTCCAAGGGACTTGGTTTTACATTTAAAAAAGAAATTAGGAGGTATATTTGATTATGGACCATTATGGAAACAGCTGCTCTGAACCCAGCCCTGAAGTAAGTCCATAGAGTGGGCTTACACAATTCCTCCTGTTAAAACACCACTTCCAGTATAAAAAAGCGTGCAATTGTATGCCACAAAAAACATGCTGCTGTGACAGAAAACACTAATTAGATGTCTGGGGGAAGTGAGAGGGAAGAATTTTCTGTTGTGGATTCATGAATTTAAAATACTCAATGTGTGAATATGCTATAAATATAGAAGGTAAAGTGAAATGAACATTAGATGCTATCAGAAAAATAATTTGCAAATATTTGTTTTGTGATAAAGCTGATGCCTTTTTAAAAAGTTGTTCTTTGGTGGTATTAATAACTAGAATGCAAAATAAGGTCTTCCTCAGAGAACAGACGTTTTAAATGCTAATCAAGAGAGCAATTTCCATATAATATAAAAACTAACATTGAGAAGAAAGAAAAGACAAATAAAGATGAAAAGTTTTCTCTGCAATATGGAAAGTCTTTTAATGTAGTTTCTATAAAATACAAATTATATTTCAACAATATTTCTCATAATTGATAAAACTGGATGTACATTGGTTGGGCATGGTGGCTAACTCCTGTAATCCCAGCACTTTGGGAGGTGGAGACAAGAGGATTACCTGAACCTAGGGTTCACGACTAGCCTGGGCATCTTGGTTAGACCTCATCTCTACAATAAATCAAAAATTAGCCAGGTGTGTTGGTGCACACCTGTGGTTTCAGCTACTTGGAAGGCTGAGGTGGAAGGATCACCTGAGCTCAGCAGGTCGGGGCTGCGGTGGCCATGAGCATGCCTCTGTACTCCAGCCTGAGCAACAGAGTGAGACTCTGACTCAAAAAAAAAAAAATGGATATATGTTTAGAAAATATATTCACATAGTGACAGCCAATTTGATTTTTGGAAAGTCTGACTGGAAGGAAGAATTACATCTGCCCAAAGTCTCACAACTTGCTCTCCCCGCCTACCATAATCTTGAATATCACATTTTATATACTGAAAACAGATTCCAGGATGCAAGAGCAGATGTATCCAGGATCCCAGCACCAGGTAATTTAATTTAAGGCTTAAGGAAATTGAACCTTGGTCAGCAGCTTTTTATTATATTTATCTTGTTGTCTGCCAATCATTCATTGCCTTTATAAACAGCACTTAATTTATTCAACAAATATTTACTGAGTACTCACTACATGTAAGATACTTTTCTAGGCACTAAGGTTAGGACAGCAAAGAGGGTCTACGTGTCCCTTCTCTCCCAAAGTTTACAATCTAAACTAGAGGCAAGACTAGAGAGAAGGAGGAGGAAAAATGTTTCCTATTGGCATTTGAAGTAGGACAACTATTTGTGGGTGGGACCATCCTGCAAGTTTGGATCAAAATCCAGAAAAATACAATTCTAAATATTATGATTCCGAATGCTGAAATCCCAAAAGATCAAAATCCCTAAAGATCAAAATTTTTGAAGTTGAAAATCCCAAAAATCACAATCACAGGGTAGTTGCATTATGTTTGGCCAAACTATGACCTTGTTATTGTCTTTATTTGGAAATGAAGTATGGTTTAAGGATAAGAGTATGAGTGTCCAATTGTCAAGGAGTGAACTTGTATACTTAATTGTAGCTGTCAACTTGACTGGATTAAGGAATACCTAGAAACCTGGAAAAGCATTATTTTGGGCGTGATCGTGGCACTGTTTCTAGATGAGATTAGGATCTGAGTGGAAGAGGTTGGGGAAAATTTGCCCTCAGTGTTGGTGGGTACCATCCAATAGGCTCAGGGCCTGGAGAGAACACAGAGGCAATAATCTCTCTCTGAGTTCTGGGACAGGTCCTTCTTCTGCTGCCTTGGACATCAGAACTCAAGACTCATTGGCACTCAGATTCCAGGACTTACACCAGCAGCCCTCAGGATTCAGAGGACTCTCAGTCAGAGTTATACCATCGGCTTCCCTGGTTCTGAGGCCTTCGCACTTGGACTGAGTGACACCACCAGCATCCCAGATGGCCTGTTGTGGGACTTCTCAGCCTCCATAATTGCGTGAGCCAATTTCCCTAATAAATCCCCTCTCATGTATTTATATGCATATCCTATAGGTTCTGTCTCTCTGGAGGACTCTGAATAATACAGATTTGGTACTAGAGAAATCAAGTGTCATTCCTTCTTACTGGATTCCTTATAACACAATGGAAGAGATCTGAGAAATGATTCCCCCGTTGAAAGGCTGTGATAAATGTATGAGGTTTTTTGTTTTTTTTTTAAAGCAGGATTTATTGAGAGGACAGAAAAGCTCCCACAGTGGGAGGGAACCCAAAGGGGTTGCCCTGTATGAGGCTATTTAATGGTGAAAGATAAAAGTTTAAAAAGCTAATTATTATTGGTGCTGCGAAAGTAGAAAATTGCATCATTGCAAGAGTTGAGCGATAACCAGAATTTCAAATGGACAAAAAACTTGCAAAATTTGTGGAACACAACCACTCTCCAGATACAAGTGCAGCAAGTGTTTCAAAGATCATCAAAGGGAAAGCACAGGCAGAAAATGCAAGAAATCTCCCCCACCAAATGATTCAACTGTGCATGACTTCATACATAGTGCCATGCTTGCTTTTAAAAAATACCCTTTTTTTAAGAATAAGAAGAATTCAGCAAGTTCAGTGACCTTCTGAACCAAAGATGCTAGCTAATAACAAGTTTCCTCACTGTTAACAAGACACATTAAATGGTGAACTATTATTGATTGGGATTTGACTGCTGGGAAAGATAGACTTCTTATATTTACCACTAAATCTAATATTTAAAAAACTACCATATGCTTCCCTTTGGCTAGTGGATGGCTCTTTTCTTCTTTTTTTTCTTTTCCCCACAATTTATCTCAGAAAGGATGGCACTTTCAAAACTGTTCCGTATGCTTGGTTTTTTTTTCCTGAGTTAGAGTCTCACTCTGTCACCCAGGCTGGAGTGCTGTGGTCCACTCTCGGCCACTCCAGTGTCCACCTACTAGGCTCTGGTGATCCTTCTGCCTCAGCCTTCCAAGTAGCCGGAACTACAGGCATGTGCTACCACACCCGGCTACTTTTTTGATTTATTGTAGAGACGAGGTCTCGCCAAGTTGCCCGGGCTGGTCTCGAACCCACAGGCTCAGGTAATCCATTCGCCTCAGCCCACCAAAGTGCTGGGATTACAGGCAAAGCCACCGAGAACAGCTCCCTCTGCTTTTTAAATTAACTGTATACAATTCACACCCCATTAGATCTGAAAATTGTAGAACTTATCTGCTCATTTATGTATTAGTGACTGGAAAAAGAGAAGCCCCTTATAGTCGCTTACTTGAAGACTTTGTGACTTTCTCCTTGCTTCTTTGTCTTAGATCAGTCATTCTTGAGGAAGCCAGGTGACATGCCATGAGGACACTCAAGCAGTCCTATGGAGAGACCCATATGGTGAGGAGCAGAGACCTCCTGCCAACATGACCCTCCCTAATTGGAGGCTTAGAGTTTCAGTCAGGCCTTCAGAAGACAGGAGCCTTAGCTGACACCTTGAGTCAAGCCTCATGATTCAGAATCAGCTAGCTATGCCCCTCCCAGATTCAGACCCATAGAAACCATGAGCTAAAGATACTTGTTTTAAGCTGTTACATTTGGGAGTCATTTAGCAATAGGTCACTAACACAAGTATGTACTTGGATTGTCAGGGTCAAAAACTGTAAAAACCTAAAGTTCCAACATTTTTATTCATTTATTTAATTTTTTTTTTTTTTTAGAGACAGAGTCTCTCTCTTAGGGTCTCTCTCTGTCGCCCAGTCTGGAGTGAAGCGGCACAATCACAGTTCATTGCAGCCTCAAATCCAGGGTTCAAACGATCCTCCTGTCTCAGACTCCCAAGTAGCTAGGACTACAGATAGGCACCACCTTGCCTAGTTGATTTAAATATACTTTTTTTTGTAGAGACAAGGCTTCACGATGTTACCCAGACTGTCTCGAACTTCTGGGCTCAGGCAATCCACCTGCTTCGGCCTCCCAAAGTGGTGAGATTACAGGTATGAGCCTTGTACCTGGCCTGTCCTCAAAATTATTTTTAAATGATAAGTGGCTTTTAAGATGCCTACGTGGGACCCTCACTTCCTGGTATTCATGTCCTTGTATAATCCCCTCCCCTTGAGGGTGGACTGGGCCAAGACACTTGCTTCTAACAAACAGAATGTAATGAAAGAGATGGCATGTCACTTCTGAGATGGGATTACAAAAAGACTCTGGCTTCCATTTTGCTCACCCTCTCTCGTTCTCTCACTTGTCCACCCTGATGACAGATTGCTGCCATGTTGTGAGCTGCCCTGGGGAAAGGCCTACGTGTCAAGGAACTGAAGGAGACCTCCTGCCAACAGCCAGTGAGCTACTGAGGCACTCAGTCCAACAGTCGCAAGGAGTTAAATCCTGCCAACAACACTATGAGTGAACTTAGAAGAGGATTCTTCCCCTGCTGGCGGGCCATGGTAGCTCATGACTATAATCCCAGTGCTTTGGGAGGCTGAAGTGGGAGGACTTCTTGAGGCCAAGAGTTCGAGACCAGCCTGGGCAACATAGTAAGACCCTATCTTTACCAATAATAATAATAATAATAATAATAATTCTCCCTTGCTGAGCCTTGAAATAACTGCAGCTCCAGTCAGCACCTTGGCTGCAGCCTTGTGCTAGATCCTGAGCCAGAGGACCCAGCTAAGCCATGCCCAGTTCGTAACCCCTGAAAATGTGAGATAATAAATATTTGTTGTTTAAGCTGATAAATTTGGGGGAAAGCTATTAGGCAGCAATAGATAAGTAATATACCGTGGAAAAAGAATAAGCTACAAAACCTCAATTATAAAGTGCATGACAGTCAAGTGTTTTTAAAGCATACTCAGCACTGTTAACTCAAAACCCTAAACAATATTTGAACAGGATTTAGTAACAATAAAGCCTAGTATGTGGGATACAAATTTATCTTAACATGTGATTTTTTTCCCCTAGGATAATAATTATCCCCCGAGTTGTCTTTGAAATCATAAGAAATGTGCATGGGAATATAAACACACCAAAGAGAGTTAAGATGTTTTTTGTTTGTTTGTTTTTTAAAGAAAAACACTAACTAGAAACATTTCTGACATATAGGTGGCTTCTGACCTCCTTTCCTCAATATATGAATTCGCTTCCTACCACATGGTTGATAAGCATTTGTTACACTTAAATATGTATGGAAAAGTAAACATAGGAGTCCTTTTGTCAGTATAATTTGTTTTAAATCCCTGAATTTAATATGGGGGAAAGTAACTGAGTTTTGAATTTTTCTCTAAATCAGCATTTCCCTAGATATGGTCCATGGAAAACTAGTAATGCATGCAATTTAGAGATGATTTTTTTTTTAAATTTTTATTGTCAAGTACGATTTGAGAAAAG
Source organism: Tarsius wallacei (assembly GCA_963574415.1). Classification (NCBI taxonomy): domain Eukaryota; kingdom Metazoa; phylum Chordata; class Mammalia; order Primates; family Tarsiidae; genus Tarsius; species Tarsius wallacei. Next base: position 1,052 of record CAUYQG010284049.1, on the reverse strand, counting down.
ATAGGTGAAATTAAATGAAAACAGGCTTCTTTTCGGCATCACATACCTAAGCCTTTGCAGTATAAGCAAGTATTGGGAATCTCCAAAAAAAGAATATGTTGTGTAGTGTGTTTAAAGCTGATTTGGTTGAAGGACTGATGTTCCTCCACTGGAATCACAGTTTGGCAAAACTGTTGAAGAGCTACTCTGCAAACTGGCATCTGAATGCTGATTTCAGCTCTTTCCTATTAGAAGATCCCAGAGGAACTCAAATCATTCTACAAAAAAGATACCTGCACACGTATGTTTGTTGCAGCTCTATTCACAATAGCAAAAACATGGAACCAACCATGTTGCCAATCGAAGCTGGACTGGATAAAGAAAATGTGGTACATATACACAATGGAATATTACGCAGCCATAAAGAAGGACAAATATATGGACTTTGCAGCAACTTGGATGGATTTGGAGTCGATCATACTCAGTGATCTATCACAGAAACAAAGAACAGAGTTCCATATGTTCTCACTCATAAGCGGATCTTAACCAATTATAATATAATAAAAAAGTGTTTGGCGGTAATGGGAAACTGTGGGTGGGGGGGATTGACAGTTGAGGGAAACTGCTAGGGGAAGGAAGAGCATACCTCATCAACAAGAGTACCTGCATAATCAATGTTTGTATACCTAACCCTAAATTGTTACCCCACATCTTTATAGTTAAAAAAAAAAAGAATAGAAAAGGAAGATTAATCACTTTGTTTTTTAATTATAGATGTTTATAATTTTAATTATTTTATCTTAAATCCAGTAATTATTTATGATTTTTCATTGCTGTGTCATTGTTGTGCTTGTTGTTGTTTTTTAGATTATGTTTTGATTGTTGATTTTCAATTTTATTGCTTTGTGTGTGTGTGTGTGTGTGTGTGTGTGTGTGTGTGTGTGTGTATGTTGGAGTCTCACTCTGTCACCCAGACTGGAGTGCAGTGGCCGCTCCCGGCCACCGCAGCCTCGACCTGCTGGGCTCCGGCGATCCTTCCGCCTCAGCCTTCCAAGTGGCTGGAACTACAGGCG
>CAUYQG010284044.1:0-22264 GCA_963574415.1 Tarsius wallacei | reverse complement strand
TCATTTGTTTTCATGGTTTTCTTACGTGTTCTTTTCCGTTATGTTCACACTTCTTTTTTTTTTTTTTTTTTGAGTTGGAGTCTCACTCTGTCGCCCAGACTGGAGTGCAGTGGCCGCTCCCCGCCACTGTAGCCTCGACCTGCTGGCCTCTGGCGATCCTTCCACCTCAGCCTTCAGAGTAGTCGGAATTACAGGAACGCGCTACCATGCTCGGCTGATTTTTTTTTTTATTTATGGTAGAGATGAGGTCTCGCCAAGTTGCCCAGGCGGGTCTCGAACCCGTGAGCTCACGCAATCCATTTACCTAGGCCTCCCAAAGCGCGGGATTACAGGCTGAGCCACCCAGCCCGGTTGACACTTCTTAAAAGAAGATATATGGGCAGCCAACAGACACATGAAAAAGTGCTCAGCCTCACTCATCATCAGTGATATGCAAATCTAAACCACATTGAGATACTACCTAACCCCAGAAGAATGGCCATCATTAATAAAACAAATGACAACAGGTGCTGGCAAGGATGCAGAGAAAAAAGAGTACTTCTACACTTCTGGTGGGAATGCAAACTAGTCCATCCTCTCTGGAAGACAGTGTGGTGATTTCTGAAAGAACTAAAAAATTTACCTTCCATATGACCCAGCAATTTCCCTGTTGGGAATATACCCAGAGGAACTCAAAGCATTCTCTAAAAAAGATACCTGCACACATATGTTTGTTGCAGCACTATTCACAATAGCAAAAACTTGGAACCAACCATGTTGTCCATCAAAACTGGACTGAATAAAAAAAATGTGGTACATATACACAACGGAATATTATGCAGTCATAAAGAAGGACAAACATATGATCTTCACACCAACTTGAATGGATTTAGAGTCTATCATGCTCAGTGATTGATCACCGAAACAAAGAACAGAGTACCATATGTTCTCACTCATATGCAGACCTTGAACAATTATCATACTACTATAAGAAAGGGATTGGCAGTAGTGAGAAACTTCTAGGGGAAGTGGAGTAGGATTGACAGTTGAGGGAAACTGCCAGGGCAGCAAGGGGCTCACCTCATCAACAAAGGTACCTGCATAATCTGCGTTTGTATACCTAACCTGAATTGTACCCCACATTCTTAAAATTTAAAAAAAACTTTAAAACTAATGATAATTGTATTTAATATTTATGAGATGAAGCAATCTCCCCTCTATAACAGAAATCCAAAGGAAAGAGGTCATCATTCTCTATTCACAACTAAATCTCAGTAAGCAAGGCACTAAATATAGGACCTAGATTTAGACAATTCAATGTTTCTAGAGAGTATAAAATTGAATCTAGTGTAGGTGACACATATCCATAAATGATTAGTTTCCATTCTAACTAACTACAACAGTGTTGCAGGCCAAGTGCAATAATATGTCACATTTGGTGTTTCCAGTGATAATGCCCTTTCCACTAGCAGTGACAACAGCATCCGTCCTAACCTCTTTCTAATAAAAAAATGATTGCTGGATTTATTTTATTCTTCTTCCTTGATTCCTATCCATATTCCAGTCTCTTGTTTCTATAATTCCTTGCATCTCTGATTTATTTCTAATAATTTATTCTTCTTGTGTTTAATAGCATTCATTTCTGCTGTATGCAGGCAAAAGACCAAATTGATACACATTTAAACATAAAGCATATTCCCCCATTATTAAATTCAAACACTATGGATTTCTTTACTTTTTTAATAAAGAAAATTAAATTCCAAAAACTTTAATCCTTAATCAGCTTTGTTTCTACAGTTGCTGCTGTATGAAATGCTTACCATGAGAATGAGACAGCCTACTGAACACTTCAAAACTATAATTCTTAAATACTAGAACTTTAAACAGCCCCACACTCTATATTCTTAATATTTTATAGGACAATCAAAACTATCAAAGCATCACAACAAACCTATATTTTTACAAAACTCAGGAAAAAATATTGTTTTCAGTACCAGCATATAGAATGATACAGAAAGATGTTAACTTTTTAAAAAGTTGACAGCAGAGGCTCAATGAAATCTGACATAGGCAATAGATAAGGCAATCATGAGTCAAAAATATTAGTTTTAGCCATCAGAGTCTATGCAACTTACTAGAGACCATGAACTAGGAAATTTAACTGTATTGGAAGTAGTCCATAATCAATGTGGTAGGCATAGAAAATCACTTAATCATTTTTAGAGTTTTAAAAACTCTTTCTGTGAATAGTGATCCTTGTTATCATATATATTTTACGTATATATATAATTTTAAAAATGTACAATGGTAATCTCTGGTCTTACTAATAGCTCCAGACTGCATATAGAATTTCTAAATTTCCAAAAAGCCGAGCCTTTTGTTGCAGGCACTTCAATGCTACATTGTGTGTAAATTCTGTCAGGTGACATTTTCTTTTCTCATTCCACCATGCAGAGTAAATTGCATTCCTAGAAGTCAAGTCTCCATTCACAGAGTGCCTTTATTACATATTCCAAATTCAGTATATTCTTCTGTTTTTCTTCTTCCTCACAGACCCAGTGCATTTTTACTTTTGTGTTATAGTATCTGCTCCCTTGTATTTTTGGAGTAGAGTTTCTCAGGTATATAATATATTTATGATAGGAAATTTATCCCTTGATAATCCACATTTGATTCACCATGAGGCTTATTCTTAGTGCACTCAAAATGAAGCTGCTGTCAAAGCTGTTGCCTACACAACGTGGGTTCCCAAGGACCTAGTGGGAATCACAGCTTCTGCCAAATGCTCTTTTCTTGTACTTTGCCTTTCCATCCATTTTGATTGTTTCAGGCCTTTAGAAACCTTTCGTAATTCAGAAAAAAATAGATTTCTTTCTGCCACATATTTTTTCTATGATTGTGAAACACTTTCAGTGTTCCATTTTCATCCATTGTTCATTCACTCTTAGTAGACAGGCATTACTTACTAAGTTTTAAAAATCTGCTTTTCCTCTTAAACTGGTCAGCTTTTGATTCCACCTAGTTTGTTAGATTAAAATGCAGTACCTCTACTAATCCTTCCTTTACATTGTTTCCTAATCCAGAGATTTTTTTTTCCTTTTCAACTAAGCAATTTTCCTATTCTATCAAGCTAGCATTTAACCTATTTTTGTCCTCTGTTCTATACCATAGTGTTCCTCTTACTTCCTGTAATTCTATAATATATTCTAGGCACGATCTCCAAAGACAAGAATAAGTGTATCTCTATCTAACAGTAACTGTGCCACCTTGTTACTGATAGAGTAATGCTAGAAAGATTGTCCATACATTTTCCTGGTACTGTCATCTCTAATTAGTTTCTTTTTTCCTATAATCGTCTAGTATAGCTGTTTTTAAATGCTCTTATTATTGATTATTGTTATGGATTACATATCAGAAGGTTCAGAGGGTTCTTTTCAATAATTTCCTGGAATCCAGATGGTGTCTGAGAAAATCAATCAAACTATTTTTTTTCCTTAAAATTATTGCCTCTCTTCTGTTATATGTGCTCAGGTATTAGTCACTGTTCACAACCTAATAAAAGACAAACTATTTTTTTCTTTTTCAGTTATCATTTCCCGAAATACAAATCAGCATTTTGTTTTATGCAAAATATGAAATTACTACTTAGTGTGTGTGTGTGTGTGTGTGCGTGTACATATATATATATATATATATACATACACATACATATATATTTCAGAGAAATTAACTTTTGTGTCTAGCCTGCTCTTACAACTTAACATATCTAAAACATTTTTGCAATGTATTTTCTGTTTGCAATACCGTTAATATCTCAACCATCAACCGTATGTAGTCAGAGTCTTCTTGTGTATTAATTTATTCATTATTCAGTATGTATAACTTATATTCCATGCTTCCTGTGTTTTTTTTATTATTATTCCATACAAAAAAGATCTCAGAAAAATGCTTCAGGTTAAGCTTCAAGTTAATTTCTCTTGGAGGTTTTTCTTACTTCTACTAGGTGCCTGAAAGCAGAAGCATCCCTGTACAAAGTTAAGCTAAACCATCTATCTATAAATTTGCTAACAAAAAGTCATGATGAATTCTGAATTTAGATTTACACAGCAAGTCAGCTTGTGCTAGTAGTTTCTCAAAGGATACGAAAAAATGTCTTTTTCTCATTTTCCACTCAAGACCAAGGCTGACACCAACAATTCTTTAGCTGCTGTCTTAGTCCATTTTGAATGCTATAACAAAATACCGTACACTGGGTGGCTTATCAACAACTGAATGTATTTCTCACAATTCTGGAGGCTTGGAAGTCTAAGACCAAGGTGTCATAGATTGAGAGTCTAATGAGGACCAACCTTAAAGTCTATAAATGATGGCTTCTAACCTTGTCTTCACATGGTAGAAGGGGCAAGGCAGGTCCCTGAGATCTCTTTTTTACGAGCCCTAATCTCTTTCTTAAGGGCTCTGCCCCCTGTCATTATCACTTCCCACAAGCTTCACCTCCTAATACCATCATATTGGTAATTAAGTTTCAACATGTGAATTTTGGGGGAACAAGCATGTTTCAGACCATGGAATTGCTGCTGCCACCACCAGTCCATCCTCTTCTTCCTTCTCTTAATATTACCACTACTACTCATTCAGATTTAAAAAGTGTCATTTTTGCACCCTTGACTATTTTAAGGTCCAATTCAATGTCAATTATTTTAATGTCTTAGCTTGTTTCCTGTCCTCTGTATGATACTAAATAAAGTTAAAATTATAGATTTGGGGACACTAGTTGATAACCTTAGAGAAACTTCTGACTACAAAACTAAATTAACGCTCTATACACATGTATTCTCTTTATTTTTAAAGATTTCTCTTACTTTATAGGTATCTCAGATATTTATAATAGCTTTTTTTCTGAAAGTATTTTCCATGTACTAAGCTGTTTATAAATTTACTACAGAAAAAATACATTGGCAAAATATAGGTTATTTAATTTGAGAAAAACAAGGAAAAAGTGTGAGTTCATTTTTTTAGGAGTATGAATGTTGTTAAATGCTTTGTAGACTTCTGATTTTTGTAAGCAGATAAGGACAGAAGTCATTCTCAGAAATAATGAAAATACGTTACAGAGATATATGTATTAACTTGCTTAAGGTGGGCTGGGATGAGATTAGTATGACTTGATTAAATTTGTGTCTGTATTGTGGATAAAATCTTGGATAATTATGAGGAAGCCAATTGCTAATGGAATTTGAAAGTCAAATAAGGAAGTATGGAACTGATTTGCTCAGCTAAAAGATAGTCATGGGCCAGATGGGAATATGGTTTTATAAGGAAACAATAGCAGGTGGACAATATGGATTCATTAAAGGAAATGTAATTTTGGGAAATGTTAAGAGTGAGGGCTTTAAACTGGCAATACCAATGAAATAAAATATTAATAAAAGTAAGATTTTTCTTTATTGAGATAATTCACATACCATAAAATTCACTATTTCAACCATTTTAAAGTATACAATTTAATAATTTTTGTTATATTTACAAAGTTGTACAAACATCACCATTATATAATTCTAGAATACTTTTACCACCTTATAAAGAAATCCTATACCTATTAATAGTCAGGACCCATTGCCTCCTCCTCCCAGTCTTTGAAAAACACTAATCTTCTTTTATTAGTCTTAGATGTTCCCACTCTGGACCTTTTATATACATGGAATTAGAGAGCATGTGGCCCTTTTTGTCATGTTTCTATCACACAGCACAATTTTCAAGATTCGTTAATATTGTAGCATGAATTGATACTTAATGCCTTTTTTTGGGTTAGTAATGTTTATATATTCATAATAATGAATGTTCAATTTGGTGAACGTTTAAAGTGTTTCTAGTTTATCACTATTATGAGGAATATTACTGTAAATGTACAGGTACAGGTGTTTGTGTAAACAAGTGTTTTCAATTATCATAGGTCATCTATATAGGAGTGGAATTTTTGTCATAAAACAGCTCTATGTTTAATTGTAAAGAGCTGTCAGACTTTCCCGTCACTGCACCATTTTACATTCCCACCGGAAATGTATAATTGTTCAAATTTCTTCACGTTATCCCAATTTTTAGTTAGTTTTATTATTATTACTAGGATCATGTGAACTGGTATCTTGTGGGTTTGCATTGTCTTATATTCAATAAACTGGAGCATCTTTTTATGTCCTTGTTGGTCAGTTGTACATATTTTTCACAGATATGTCTATTCAAGCTAATTTTTTAATTAAGTCATTTATTATCGAGTTGTTAGAGTTCTTTATATATTCTGGATACAAGAACCTTATCACATTAATGAGTTGCAAATGCTTTCTCCCAATTTACTTTCAAATTTCAAAGGATATTGTCTGAAAAAAAAGAAAGAAAGAAAAGAGTCAACTTTCTGCTAGTGTTCTTCAAAATGCAAAACGTTTTTTAAAATAATTTTAACAAAGTCCAATTTATTTTCCCCCTTTATTGTTGTGCCTTTGGTATCATATTTAAAGAATTGCTGCTTAATGTATGATCATTGATATTTATATCTATATTCATTTATAAGTGCTTTAAATTTTTTTTCACTTACATTCAGGTCTTGGATAAATTTTGTGTTAATTGTAAGTTGAACATTCTAAATCCAAATAACCAAAATTTGAAATGTCCCCAAATTTGAATCTTTTTGAGCACAAATATGATGCTCAAAGAAAATGCTCACGGAAGCATTTTGGATTTTGAATTGTTTAGTTTGAGATGCTTAATTGGTAATTATAATGAAGATATTTCAAAATCTGAAAAAAAAATAGAAAATTTACGACACTTTTTTTGATTAAGCATTTTGAATAAAGGATACTCAATCTGTGTTGCATATTGTCAAGAGGAATTAATCCAATTTTATTGTTTTGCATGTGAAACTCCAAGTGTCATTATTTGTTGAAAAAACTGTTCCTTACCCCATAGAATGGCATCCTTGTTATGCTGTACTTTTCTCTGCAAATTATTTTTTTGTTATTAACTAAATCTCTTTACTTGTAGTTCTATTCAGATTTTTTATTTCTTTTTGAGACAGTTTTGGTAGATGAGGTCTTTCTAGAAATATGTCTTTGTAATCTAGGCTTTATTATTTGTTGTCATTCAATTGTTCATGGTATCCCCTCATAATTATTTCCAGTACTGGAAGGTCATTAGTAATGTATCTCTTTCATTTATTATTTTATTCATTTGGGGTTTCTTTATTCTTGGTCAGTCTTGCTAGCAGTTAATTTTATTGAACTTTGCAAAAAATTAACTTTTAGCTATGCTGATTGTACCTATTGCTTTTCTATTATATATTGTCTTTGTACCTTATCATCGTTATTTCCTTCCTTCTTGTATTAGGTTTATACTACTTTCCTTTTTCTAATAATTAAGGTGAGGACATATTTTCAATTTGAGATCATTCTGTGATTAGTTGTGTATATTGTTGTTTTGTTCTTATAATAAATTTTGCCTTAAAATCTCTTTTGATATTAGTGTAGTCAGTAAATCTTTTTTTTTAATGTTACATTTTGTTTGGAATATTTTTCTCTGTTATTTTCCTTTCTACCTATTTGTGTCTTAAATCTAAAGATAAATTTCTTTAAACTGAATATAGTTGGATCTCAGTTATTAATTTTTGTCTATCTGACAATCTCAGACTTAAATGGAGAGTTTAATTATATTACACATAACGTAATTATTCATTAGAAATGACTTAAGCTTGTTATTTGGTATATGTTGTCTGCATGTCTTCTATTATTAATTTTTTCCAATAATACATTATGTTGTATTAAACAGAAACTTTTTACTATATCAGTTTAATTTTCTTGCTGGTGCTTTTATTTTATTTTTTGAGTTATTTTCTTAGTGGTTCCCCTAATCATTACAATTAACCTTATCCATTAGACCATTGAGAAATAACAAGAGAAGCTAGGGAAAAGATTAACGTGCATCCACAAATGATTTGTTCTAAAATCTACTTCTGCTGATTTCACCTTTTGGGGAGCATTCACATAGGATACAAATATCCTCAGTTTCCACCTGCTCTCTGTCATTTTTTCTTCCAAGCAAGAGCAACAACCAGGTAAACTGTCTGAAGTTCTGTCTACTGAGAGAAATTTTTTTTACTAGTGCTTTTCAGAAATGCCCCAGAAAGAAGAGAGAACTTTAATCCACAATTGTCCACTGTTGGGTAGTACCTGCATATCATTTAGAACCATCTGTAAGCTGAGCCCAATTTGTCCCTTCTTTGTCAAGATCATGTGATGAAGGAGGATGATTCCCCATGTCCGTGATCATGGGGAATAACCATAAATTCATAAGTAGAGGCTGGGGTAAGAACATCATCTAGCAAGAGTGGGGACCATGGGTATTGGGACAAATTCTTCATATAACTTCCTTTGTACCTTCAGGGCCTGTTAAGCCCAAGCATCTTATATATACCACTTTCATTTTACAATAAAGTACTGCTGTAGATGTCCACCTTTACGACTTGATGGGTCAGAAAATACCAAGTTAATGGTGGGCAATTCAGGTTGCATGGTAACTTGATGACCCATAATTCAGCAGTCTTTGCTAAGGCACAATAGCAAACCAGAAACCGTTTCTCAAAAGAATAGTTATACACAGAAAATGGCAAGACTTTGTTTCAATATCTTAAGTGTCTGCACTGATTTACCCAGCCCATTTGGCTTAGTACGTTGCACAACAGGCTGGAACTGTTGCAGAACATTTCTTATACTAGACTATATTCAAAACTGTTAGCTTTCTAAGTCACTCAGTAAATGGGGGAGAGAAGCATACCCAAATAGGAAATGTATCACCTCCTCATATCTAAAGAAGCTTACTATGAGTTGTGGTTGTTATCATTGTTGGTTGCAGGATGGACATGAGAGAGTAACTCATCCTTCACCTTGGAAGGCATTTCTCAATGTGCTTCATACTACTGTGCTCCTAAGAATTTTGCAGAGGTAGAATGGCACAAAATTTTTGTTAAATTTATTTCCTATACAAAACAAATGTCTAATCAATAAATGTAGAGTAGTTTCTACTTCTTTCTCACTAGATCCAATCAGGATACTGTCACGAATATAATGGACCAGTGCCATGTCTTGTAGAAGGGAAAGATTAGCAAGATCCCATTAAACTAAATTATGACTCAGTACAGGAGAGTTGTTATACTCCTGAGATAAAACAGTAAAGGTTCATTGCTGGCCTTACCCGGTGAAAGAAACTGCTTATCTTGGTCTTTACTAAAGAATATCAAGAAAAAGTATATTCCAGATCAATATCTATATACAAAGTACAGGGGATGTGTTAATTTTCTCAAGCACTAAAATTATATTTGGGATAACAGCTGTAATTTGAGTCATCACCTGTGTGATCTTACAATAATTTACTAGATCTTACAAGATTCATCTGCTTTAGGCACAGGGCAAGTAAGTGTGTTGAATAGAAGTGATATAGTAGAAACCACCAAACCTAGATCCTTCAGGTCCTTGAATACCAGGAATATCGTATTACTTTTGGTTTATTATTTTCCAGGTAGAGGCAGTTCTAGTGGATTCCACTTGGCCTTTCCCACCATGGTAGCCCTCCTCACAGAAAAGTTCAGAGAATTAATGTGGACATTCTACTTTTTGCTCAGTATATCTATCTAATTATGCATTCCACAAGCGGAAAAAATATTCACTGGATGAATTCAGTGACCCACAGGACCTACCAGAAGATGAGTCTCAGCTGAAACTCTGTTGATTACTTTACCTCCATAAGTCCCAACTCTCAGTGGACTACAGTGATGTTTTGAGTCTTTTGAATCACTGTTATCTCAAAGCCAGTGTCCATTAATTCCCCAAAAATTTGATTTCTTTTTTTTTTTTTACTCTTTATAATGTATAGTCATCCCAGTAAAAGGTTATAAATCCCTTTTGGAAAGAACTGGAAGAAATATTAACAGTCAAATTTTGCAGTATAGCTAGGTCCTTCTTTAAAACAATACCTAGCCTTACTTTATTCAAGTAGTTCTGAATCTATAAACTGACTCAAGTCTGAAAATCACTTGAAGGGCCACAAATCACTCTTTATATGATTCAAGTTAGACTTGACCTAGAATTCCTTTACATATATACATTAAGTAAAAATTTAGTAGATATTCACCTATTTCACTTCTAGGATCATGATCAACTAACCCCTTAGGTCTTTGTTAGTCTATTTTGATTACTGCTGAAACTCCATCTTTGGTAATTATGTGCCACTATTTGCCCCCTTCTACTCAGGTATCCAAATATTACCAATACATTTTAATTTTTTAATTCAGTGCCAGCAGTTCTCACTGTAATTATTAATCTGTAAGAAGAGTAATCACAGAGGTCTCCAAGGATGCTGGCGCCACTCTTACAAATATATTTTTATAGTCACAGTTGAAGTTATGTCTGTACTCTCTTGCTACTAGTAAGCAGATGTTATATGATAAGATCACTCTCAAATTTCATTTAGATTTCTTCTTCTATAGTATACCCAGGCAGATCTGAAATTTCAACTTCATTTAGTCTAGGCCACATTTCAGCCAATCCACTGAATAAATTATTAGAGCACTTTTTAGCCCACTGAGCTGCAACAATAAATTCAGAATCTCTACTTAATGACCACATATCAACATATTTGGCCAAATTGATGTTCCTTCCTCTATTATCTCTCATTCTTATTGCCCATTCCTAGGTATGTGCCCCAGATTTCTGTCTGCATAAATTGGAAAAATCACATAGTTCCTTGAAAGTGTAGTGCAACTCTTTATTCATCACATGTTATACCTCATCTTTAGAAACCTACTGGTGTCTACATCCAGTTATATGACGACAAGCAAAGTTGTGGGGGAGTCCCTGAGGAGACTCAGCATTGTCTTTCCAGGCAACTATAATAAAAATGGTCATTATAATTTCCTCAGAAAAAGTAGTTTATTGTCCATCAGAGATAGAATGGCTGTTTTTACTGAGAAGACTTAGTAGAATATAAGGACTCAATGTCCCTAGCCTCATTAGAATCTTCACATATATTCCCTTCCCATTTTTAGGAAACAATTTTTTTCTCACTCAATGCCTTCACTTTAAAAGAAGATACCTTGTGCCGCTTTCTTCTATTAGCAGAATGAGACTGCAGGTTTTGTTGTCAACAATGTCAGCTCCGTAGTTACAGGAGACCGAGATTTTTTTTTTTTAATGGACAATGAAGAAAATTTCAAGTCATATATGCAGTTCTTGACTTTAGAATTTGAATCCCTGAGCACACCACTTTCGTTCCCCACTTTTTCTAGTGCAATTAGAAGCAACCAGTCAATCTCATTATCCTTCTTAATTTGACAGAAATATTCTAAACTATCAAGCACACAGTTACCAGAAATGTGCCTCCTAAGATTATTTGATTAGGATTATCCAATGGCGGCATTTAGTGCGTCACCATTGCCACATAATGCCATAGACTATCAGTAGTAAAGACTGAAAAGAAAATGATCAGAACCCTTAAAATCTAATCAGATTAGAAAATCGATTTCAGAAACCCCAAAACCAACTGACAAAAATCTCACCTTTAAGATTATTTTCTAGAGAACATTTCCTCTTACCAAAATCTACATTTGTTAAAGGTTCTCCCAAATAGTAGAATCAATAAGGTGTGTGAGCAGGGAGGAGGGAGGCAGAAAGGGAGAGAAATTTTTAAGCAATTTTCTCAGGAATTGTTCCCATTAACCAACCTAAACTCTACGGGGTAGGGCAGAACAGCAACCAGAAAAATTCTGCAAAAATTAATGTTGCAGTTTTGAATACAAAAATATTCCAGAAGCATAATGTCTTTAACTTCTGGTGACCTCAGCCTCTTTAAGGATTACATCAGTGGATAAGGGTAACCATCATTACAGAGGATAATCCGCTTTACTCAACACCAACTGATTTAAATATTAAGCATGCCTAAAAAATACTTTTTTACAGCAATATTTAGACTGATGTTTAACTAAACAACTGGGAATCATTGCATAGTCAAGTTGACACCTACAATTAATGATCACACCTACACACACAACTGTGTTCAGAAGATTTATAGTGGAAAGGACACAGGAGATAAAATCTGTAAAGAAGTATCGAGGAAAGATTGGACAGGAGAAGCTGACTGACTATATGGTCACAACTCTAGCAAATTTTGGTTCTATAAAGAACTGTGGAACTTGTGGAGCTCCATGAAAGGTGTTGTAAATTGAAGCAAAGAGGTTGACTCTTTAAATCCCTCTCTTCATTAGTCATTTGCCACAAATTATCACCTACTGACCCTGAATAGCATAGTTTTTTCTATAGCCGGAGACAATTTTCAGTGATAAATGCTGATACATATATATGTGCATGTGTGTGTGTATATATATATAATTTTCTGATGAAACAGTCCATAGTCCATATGTGTATTGTTCATTAGTAGGGAATCAAGATAGAAAAAAAATACAAGATATACTATAAATGATAAATTTAAAAATCAGATTAATAAATCACATAATTACATTAAATAGCATATATAAAGTGTGAAAAAGTCTATTCTTTTTTTTTTTTTTTTTTTTTTTTGAGTCACCCAGGCTGGAGTGCAGTGGCATGCTGCTCACGGCCACCTCAGTCTCGACCTGTTGGGCTCAGACGATCTTTCTGCCTCTCTGCCTCAGCCTTCAAAGTAGCTGGAACTACAGGCATGCGCCACCATGCCCAGCTAGTTTTTTGATTTATTGTAGAGATGAGGTCTCTCCATGTTGCCCAGGCTGGTCTCGAACCCGTGGGCTCAGGCAATCCTCTCGCCTCAGCCTCCCAAAGTGCTGGAATTGTAGGCATGAGCCACCATGCCTGGCTAAAAAAGCCTATTCTAAAGGATACATTTTAAGTCAAAATTAAATAAATCCATTTTTATTTGTTATATGTTGTTCTTCACTTAACATTTTATTTGAATACATTTAGTTCACAATGCATGGAATTTACTTTTGAATATTTGTTTTATATATTTTTGTGCTTCTGTTTGACCTATTATTTTATCCCTTTGCTATTTTAATATTATTTTACCTACTCTATCTTTGTTCATGCTAGAAATAGGGAAGAATGTTAAGTGAGATGCACTACATTGGAAATTGTTTGGGAAATAACATTACCATTGATTATAGTTAGATTCCCTTATCATAATGTTTATGTGCAGCTGCTGACCATAATAGAAAGTTGGACAGATTCCTTGTCATCCCACACATTTCAGTTCCTTTAGAAAATAAATAGCAATGATATTTTCTGTTCCTTAGAAACAGAAAATAGCAATGCTGCATCTCAAATCACAAGTCTTTTTAATCAACATTGCGACATAGTGGGGGAAATGCTGGCACCAAAAAAAAAAAAAAAAAAAAAATCAATGAATAACATCCAGTTAGAGAAAATTGAAATCCACAAATACTCTGTTCAATGAGTGTCCTTGAGTAAATTTACTTTACAAGTATTTGCAGGGTAGAAATAGAATCGATATTCTAGAACTATCATACAACTCTGGCATTTAAAATATAGCCACACATTAGTTCTGACTTGGAGGGAGCAGTCGCAATGTGGAAAATTTGAAAGACATTTACAAAACTCTAGGTTACTTATGCAATCATTTTTTTCTTTAGCCAAGTTCTTCACATAAAGACTCAGAAAAAGTGAGATGCTTCCTACAAAAGAACCTTAGTTTTAGTGTTTACCATTCTTATATTCTTTCATATAGATATGCTTAATAGTCACTGTGAGTACATAATTTTAGCATGCCACACAAATAAATATTTAAAATCTATCATTATTTCTAGTACCTTTACTTTTCACTATGCCTCTTCACAGACTAAAACCCACTTTCAATACACTTGCATATTTGATGAATGTGTGAACGAATGAATGAAATATATGAATAATACATTTGAGAACATGAATACTGTACTATTTGATTCTTTTACTGAATATACTTAAATTTTAATGGACAAAATATAATGTGTAAGAAATAAATGGCTAATTATGCATAGCAGTCATCAGATACAGTGAGGAATTATGTTAGAAAAAAGAGTTTTCTGCCTTCCCCATATTCCTTAACTCAAATGTACAAGCAGCTGCTCTGTTAAGAAATGAGGTAGGCCATTGCTTTGCTGAACTATTTCTGGCCTTGTGTTTTTTGAGCTATGGCCAGGCCATGTTTTCTTAAGCTTCGGCCCTCTCCCCTACCTTGGGTAGGTGAATCTCCATTCTCTCTCTCTCTCTCTCTCCCCCTTGCTCTCTCTCTCATATCTCTTCTCTCTCCTTTCCTCTCTCTAATGTACTTTCTAGATATACTACAATTTCCAATCCAAAAAGAAAAAAGAAATGAGTCCTGCACATGTGTACTAAATTTTTTTTTTTTTTTTTGAGTTGGAGTCTCACTCTGTTGCCCAGACTGGAGTGCAGTGGCCACTCCCGGCTACCGCAGCCTCGACCTGCTGGGCTCCGGCGATCCTTCCGCCTCAGCCTTCCAAGTAGCTGGAACTACAGGCGCGCGCTACCACGCCCCGCTAATTTTTTGATTTATTGTAGAGATGATGTCTCGCTTGCCCAGGCAGGTCTCGAACCCGCGGGCTCAGGCAATCCACTAGCCTCAGCCTCCCAAAGGCACGGGATTACAGGCTGAGCCACCGAACCCGGCTCTAGAATATTTTTTATTTCCAAAATCTTTATGATGTTGTTGGACTCATAACGTAAGCATGAACCACTGTGTCTAGAATTTCTTTCTTTCTTTCAATTATATTTATTTTAAAATTAAGAAACACAAAGATTATGCTAAAACACAAAAATTAAATAGGAAACCAACAACACTTGTCATTTACAGCCTTCTTCAAATTGTCAATCCAGCCCCTAGAGATTCTCATAAGCTCCATGCTGATGAAAGCTTCTCTCAGATCCTCTTTAGAGCTCTGCCGGCCCATCTCAATTGCTGGAGATCAATTCAATTTCAATTTAGAAAATAATATTCCATTTAATAGTCCATGAAGCTCATAGTGTTCTATTACCCTGATTGAACTTAAATAGAACATGAAATAAACTGCAGGCTTTTTTTTTAAATGTTGATGAACATCTATTTGATTTTACACATTGTGTCTGTTGAAGGAGAGAGGAAGTAGAAGGGAGAGTTGTATATTCTAGAGATGGTATCTTAGGGTAGCAATTTTAAAGTTTTCATAACTCAATGGAATCCTTTAAAAAATCTAATTTGCAATTTTCTGGGAGTCTCTACAAGACCCAATTTCTAAGATATATAAACCAAAGTTATTTGATTTCTTGTTATTGAGATGTTTAAATTCTCTACATATTTTGGATAGTAACCCCTTGTCAGATGTATAGTTTACAAACAATTTATCCCATTCTGCAGGTTGACTCTTCATTTTGTTGATTTTGCTGCTGTGCAGAACTTTTTAATATAACTCCATTTGTCAATTTTTTTTTTTTTTTTTGCATTTGGTGCCCATGTTTTTGTTGCCATATTTAAAAAAGTCATTACTCAGACCAAATGTTATGGAGTTTTGTTTTGTTTTATTTTGTTTTCCCATTTTCCTCTAGTAATTTTGTAATTTTATGTAACATCCATTCTGAGTTTTTTGTATAATGTGAGATAATGTCTATTCTCACTTTTATGCACATGAATATTCAGTTTTCTAGCTATTTTCAAATATACAATACATTGTTGTTAACTATAGTTACTCATCTCTGCTGTCTAACATTGAATCTTGTTCCTTCTCTCTAACTGTATATTCATATGCATAACGAACATCTCTTCAATTCTCCCTTAAACATACATCCTTCCCAGCCTCAGATAATTATTATTTATGCTTTATCTTCATGATCAACATTTTTAGCTCCCACATATGAGTAAATGCATGCGTTACCCCTCTTTTTGTGCCTGCTATATATCACTTAACATGTGACCTCAAGTTCCATTCATGTTGCTACAAGTGACAAGATTTTGTTTTTGTTATGACTGTGTAACATTCCACTGAGTATATATGCCACATTTTCTTTATTCATTCCTCTGTTAATAAAACTTAGGTTGATTCCATATCTTTGGGATTGTGACTAGTGCTGCAATAAACACGCAAGTGCAGATATCTCTTTCATATGCTGATTATTTTTGGATTAAAAACCCAATCGTGGTAGTGACTGATATTTCAATTTTTAGTTTTTTGAGAAATATCCATACTGTTTTCCACAATAGCTTTCCACCAGAGTTCCCTTTTCTCTGCATACTTGCCAAGATCTATTTTTTGTTCTTTTAATAATAGCCGTCCTTACTAGGGCAAAATGCTATCTATATTAGTCCGTATTATATTACCATAAAGGATTACTTGAGAGTGGGTAACTCATAAAGAAAAGAGGTTTATTTGGCTTATGGTTCTGCATGGTACTGGCACCTACTTACCCTCTGGTGAGATCTCAGGAATATTTAACTTGTGACAGAAGGCAAGGGGAGGTGGTATGTCACTTTGGGAGAGCAGGAGCAAGAGAGAGAAGGGAGGTGCCAAGCTCTCTTAAACAATGAGCTCTCATGTGACCTAATAGAGCAAGAACTCATTTATTATCATGAGGAGGACACCAAACCACTTATGAGGGATCTGCCCCCCATGACCCAATACCTCTCACTAAACTCTACCTTCAACACTGGGGATAAAATTTCAACATGAGATTTGTAGGGGATTAAAACATCTAAACTATTTTAATTTGTACTTCCCTTATGATTTGTGATATTGAGCATTTTTTTTTTTGGATACCTACTAGCCATATGTATGCCATTTTTTGAGAAATGTCTATTCATGTCCTTTTCCCACTTTTTAATGGGGTCATTAGCTTTTTGCTGTTGAGTTCCCCCTACATTCTAGATATTAGTCTCTTGACTTTACAAATAATTTGCAAATATTTTCTTTTATTCAGCCACTTGTCTCTTCGTTCTCTTTATTATTTTCTTTGCTGTGCAGAAGCATTTTAGTTTAATATAGTCCTACTTTTATTATTTTTTTTCTATGCTTTTTAGGTCTTTGTCATAAAAATCTTTGTCAGATCTATATAAGGTTTCCCCAGTAATTTATTTCTAGTAGTTTTATAGCTTCAAGTCTTATATGTAGAGATTTAATTCATTTTGAGTTGATTTTTTTATGTGGCAAGGAAAAGAAGTCCAGTTTAATTGTTTTGAATAAGGATATCCAGTTTCCCCAGCAATTTTATTAAGAAGGATACCCATTCCCCAAAGTATTTTCTTGGTGCCTCTGCTGAAAATCAGTTTTTTACAGTTGGCTGTACATACACAAATTTATTTCTGAATATTCTCTTTTGTCAATCTGTATGTCTGTATTTATGCTAAGATTATGTTGTTTTGGCTATTATAACTTTGTAATATACTTTAAAGTCAAGTAGTGTGACGTCTCCAGCTTTGTTCTCTTTATTCAGACTTGCTTTGGATACTCAGGCTTTTGTTTTATCTTGGTTTGGTTTCACATACATTTAAGATTTTTTCTATTTCTATGAAAAATTACATTAGTATTTTGATAAAAATTGTAATGAATCTGTATATTTCTTTGAGTAGTATAATTATTTTAGCAATATTATTTCTTCAGATCCATGAACATGAGATGAGTTTCCACTTACTTTTGTTCTTTTCAAGAATTTGTTCTTAACATCTTTCTCAACATTCAGTTGGTTGAAGATGTGTGCATTTATTTATGGATGTTCTGTTGCATTGTTCTGTATGTTTGTTTTTTCTGTTGAATATGTTGCTAGCTCTGGGTTTGCCCTTTATAGTGTTGAGGTATATTCTTTAAATATTTAATTTGTTGAGGGTTCTCATCATCAAAGGATGTGGAATTTTGTCAAATTATTTTCTTTATCTATTGAAATGATTATATGGTTTTTGTCTTTCATTCTGTTATGTAATATGACGTGTTACATTTATTGATTTATGTATATGAAACTATCCCTGCATTCCTAAAATAAAATCTATTTGATCATGGTAAATGATACTTTTAATTTGCTGTGGAATTTGCTTTGCTAGTATTTTGTTGATTTTTCAATCTATATTAATCAAGAATATTAGCCTGTAGTAGTTCTCTTTTTTTGCTGGGTTTTTATTTAGCTTTGGTATCAGGGTAATGCCGGCATTGTAAAATGGGTTTGGAAGAATTTCACCTTCTTAAATTTTGTGTAAGAGTTTGGGAACAATTGGTATCATCTCTCTTTAAAATGATAGGTAGAACTCAGTAGTGAAGTCATGGGGCTTTTCTTTCATGGGAGACTTTTTGTGACATATCCAATCTCCTTACTGTTTATTGATCTGTTAAGATTTTCTTTTTTTCATAAGTCAATCATAGTAGGTTATATGTTTCTGTAAATTTATCCATTCCTTTAAAGTTATCCAATTTTTGGCATGCAATTATTCATAATAGTCTCTTATGATCCTCTGCATTTCTGTTGTTTTAGTTCTAATGTCCCTTTTTTCATATATAATTTTATTTGAGTCTTTTCTTTTTCTTAGTATAAAGTTTTGTCAACTTTGTTTATCTTCTCAAAACTGCAGTTCTTAGTTTTATCTTTTGTATTGTTTTTCTAACCTCTATTTTACTTATTTCTACTCTGATATTTATGAACTCCTTCCTTTTACTAGTTTTGTATTTAATTTGTTCTCGCTTATTCTAGTTCCACCATTTCACTGTTATTTGAGATTTTTCTTGTTTTTTGATGTTGGCCTGCACTGTTACAAATATTGTTCTTTTAATTGCTTTGCAATTAAATAACCCATACGTTTTAGCATGCTGTGTTTTCAAATTGGTTTCTTTCAAAAGATTTTATATTTTTCTTTAATTTCTTTATTGACCTATTGGCTGTTGTCTTATTGTCTTCTGCTGTAACAGAATATCACAGACTGGGCAATTTGTAATGAACAGAAATTTATTGGCTCATGGGTCTGGAGACTGGGAACTCTAGGATGAAGAGGCCTTGCTGTGTCACCTCATGGCAGAAAGTAAAAGGGCAAGAGAGATGAGAAAGAGAGCAATAGGAGCTGAATTTTTTTATTGATCTTTCAGTTTGACTATAATATGTGTTGGTATAGTCTTATTTAGACTGGATTTGACTGGAGGCCTTTGACCTTCTGGTACTTGGATATTTACATCTTTCTCCAGTTTTGGAACGTTAACTATTATTTTTTTAGACTAAGATTTCAACTCCGTTATCTTTCTTTTCTCCTTCTTAAATTCTTATGAATTAAAAAACAATATTCTTTTGATTCTGTCCCATAAATCTTCATAAGCATTCTTCATTTATATTTTTTCCCCTCGTACTGCATATTCTTTATTCTGCTTAATCAGTTTTTCTCTTGATGACCTTTGTTGCATTTTTATGTTTTTCATTGCATTTAAGAGCTATTGGATCCTTTAAAAATTATTTTAATCTTTCTGTTAAATTTTTCACTTGTTTTCCTCTTTTTGTTTTTTTTTTAGTATTTTCTTGAAATTCTCTGAACTTTCCTAAAATATTTATTTTGAATCCTCAGCTAGGCAATTTATGCATCTTCATTTCTTTAGGGTCTTTCACTGGCATTTTGTTTTGTGCTTTTGGTTTGTTCTGTTCTTCTGATTGTCCCCATTCCTTGTGACCATTTGTCAACACCTGTTTAGTTGAAGATGAAAGAATTGAATCCAGTATTAGCAGACTAGTTTGTTTTGGAAAGCCCGTTTAACAGCCAGCCCATCCAGAGATATTCATCAGACCTTCTCACATAGTTTTAAAGCCTAGGGCCACTAGGATGGGCCAGAAACCTGGGGTTGCGGATGCCTGCCTATCATTGAGAGATATCCATATCTGAAGACTTCTTTTTTTTTGAGACAGGAGCTTGCTTTGCTGTCCAGGTTGATCTTGAACTCCTGGGCTCAAGCAATACTCCCACCTCTGCCTCTGAAAGTGCTGAGATTATAGGCCTGAGCCATGACAATTGACCAGTAGTTCCCAGGACTTCTGAGTGAAGATTCGTTATCAAGTCTACCTTACACACTGAAACCTGGGGCTTCAAGGTTCCACCTGTCACCAGGGTGGTTCTAGAGGCTTAGTCTACATGTACAAACTTGCAGAGGCAGTCCATGGAGGTCTTCCTAGTGTCAGTTTTTCTTTATTTTGATCAACATTTGGCTACAAGTCAAAGACTTGTGTTTACTCTTTCTCTCTTCCTAAACAGATGATTTGTTTCTGTTTGGGGTTGGGGGAGGGGTGGTGATATGGTAAAGCTGTTCTTCCTATCCTTCTTAATGTCTTTTTCATTATGGTGCTACAACAAAGGACTGTGATCTCTTACCTTCTTTGCTTAGCTTTTGTGAAGGACTTTTGCACATGGATAACTATGCAAATTGATATTTCTGGGGGTGACAATAACTGAAGTATCCTATTTTGTTCTGCTCCTTCCTTTTTTGTTATTTAAATCTATGGTAATAGACTTCTCTTCCTGAATACCTTGAATGAACATTCTTTAATGATATGTACCTAAAATGCAAATAAATCTTCTAAGTTATAAAAAATACTGATACCTTGTATTATTTCTGGTAATTCTGTAGGTCAGCTATGTCTTTTATAAGAACAAGATTTAATTGTTGATATCATTTCTTTCCTAAACTCCTTATTTATGGCTGATACACATGGAATATTATTCTTTTTTTTTTTTTTTTTGAGAAAGCAGGATTTTTTGAGAGTACAGAAAAGTTTCCAAAGGAAAGAACCTGAGAGAGTTGCCCAGAAGATACTTAATCTTGACTAAGATATCAAACTATAAAACTTAGCCTAAGAAGCTAAAACTATGTTTACACTTTTGATCAGAGATCACTAACTGGAAATTGCAGAATAAATCTTGATTGCAGATGCGTTTAGTTTTCTTGTTTGTTTGTTTCTTGTTTAAACAAATCCAGATGTTTCCTGAATCTCCATGTTACCAAAGCCCCTAAGCTTTTATTCATTAATTTTGGACTTGTCTTATTTTTTTTTAACTGATTTGCCCATATCTGTACTTAAATGTCACATTCATAGTTCTGTCTTTTAATACAACCATTTTTACAAATTATTGAAAATTTGTTGGAATTATGTGAATAGATTGCACTTAGTAAGGATTCTATAGCATTATAAACTATGAGTATATCTGAAATTTACTGTGCTTTGCAGCGTTTGTGATCATACATCCATTAGTAAGTTGATGGGTTATAATAAATACCTAAATTATGAAATGTCTAATAGCATAGTAAAGTTAAAATTAATGAAAAAATGTCTCTGGTAAAGTATGAAGGTCATAAAACATGCATTTTTTTCCTATTTTTATACCAATACATTGCAATATCAATGTATTAAGAATCATAAACAATTCAGTATCTTTTACTCAGTTTCTTCATTTTTATATATAAAGCTTGTCAGGAATTTATTGAATACCAACATACTTTTAGATATGTGTCAATTACCACAAAAAAATTGTAAATATTTTGTTTTTAAGCGTATTCTGAGTTAAACTGATTTCTATTGTGATTGTTAAGTTTACTTTTGTATTTGTCTATTTTTATATTAAATTAGTTGTGATAAATTTTTATTTTTAAAATTTTGGGTATCCCTGAAATTATTAACCCAATTATTAAGTATAGTGTATTAAGTCATTATTCTGTGAAACGAGAGCTCCATTCCTGTTAGACACTCTTGAATCCAAGTATTTATTCAAGGAATATCTTCCAACATCTAACATATGACAAAAAGATATCTTTTTGCCAAATAATAAAATGAAGTTATATGTCTTGGCAAACTCTAAAAGAAGAAAGAACTTCCAAGGTTTTACTTTTATCTATCTATCTATCTATCTATCTATCTATTTATTTATTTTTTGAAAACAGGATTTCTGAGAGGACAGAAAAGCTCCCAGAGCAGGAGGGGACCTGAGGGGCTTACCCTAACTTCCAAGGTTTTAAATACATGTTATTTTTTGAGGTTGCAATTGTCATTTTTGTATTTTTTTTTTCTTATAGGAAAGAGGAAATTCCTTATGTGTTTCATAGCTTTCTCAAGTTCAGTAATTTTTTTTTTTTTTACAGTAAAAGTTTACTTATTTTGGTTTCCAAGGGCAAAAAGAAAATTAAAAACAAAAAGATCTTAATCTTTAGTGTGAGTATCCAGAAATTGATATTAAGCTCACTACCTGGCCCCACTTCTCAGAGCTT
>CAUYQG010284040.1:0-21561 GCA_963574415.1 Tarsius wallacei | reverse complement strand
AATAAACCAAAAAATTAGCCGGGCATGGTAGCGCGCGCCTGTAGTTCCAGCTACTTGGAAGGCTGAGGCGGAAGGATTGCTGGAGCCCAGCAGGTCGAGGCTGCGGTGGCCGGGAGCGGCCACTGCACTCCAGTCTGGGCGACAGAATGAGACTCCAACTCAAAAAAAAAAAACATTACCATAAATCTTTTTTCTAGAACTTGATAATCTGATCCTAAACTTATACAAGAGATAAAATAATTTTTAAAATGATGGGACACATGCCCACAACATATCATGACTTATTTTACAACTATAGTAATGAAAAGAGTGGAAATGGGTACAGAGATAGATAAATATGTCTCTAAGATTAAGTTAAAGCCTAAAAACAGATGTAGGTATAAACAGAAACTTGAGAAGGTGGGAGTGACATTACAGTTTGGTGAAGAAACTATGCTCTATTTCTTCTATTAAAGTCAACTACCCATAAGGAAAAAGATAAAGTTAAATCATTACCTCATATATTATTGATAAATAAATTTAAAAAGGATTGCAGTCCTGAGAAGTGAAAAGTAAAACCTTGCAACATTTAGAAAAATAGGAAAGGATAATCTTATAGTACTAGGTTAAGAATAGATTCCTTAGATGAAAACAAACAACTAATTTTAAAAATACCAATAAATGTAATAATAAACTTAAAATTACTATACAACAAAAATAAAATTAAGTTGAATTAAATACAAAATGAAAAAGGCCTACATAAATGCTTAAAGCCAAAAAACTGGGAAAAAATAGTTACATATATTTCATATAAGGCAATGTTCAAATAACTCTCACAAGTCAATAAATAATAGATAATTCAAGAGAATATAAAGACTAACAATCATATTTTGAAATGTTAAACTTTACTAGAATCAAGGAAATGTAAATTGAAACAATGACAAAGTATTTGATTTTACAGTAACTGGACTGGTCCCAAATTTTAAAAGCCTAATAATCATGTACTGGCTAGAATGTGTTGGTTATAGAGTTCATGAATAGCTAGTAAGGGTGTAAATTGAAGCAATCACTTTGTAGAGCAATTTGGCAATGTGTTACAGTATTTAGAAAAACTGTCGATGTATATTCCCTACTGTTCAGCATTTCTTTTATTAGTTCTCTAGCCTTGTAAAACTGTCTTATCTAAAGCAACTTCTAAAATGATATTCAGTCCAGCAAAGCTGGTAATTTGAAGAATTGGAAATAAGTGATCTATTAATAAAATACTGATGATTGAATACTTATTCATACTATGGAATATAGAACTGTTAAAATATATGAACAAAATCTTAATTTTCAAAACATGCAGTGAAGTTTCAAAAAAACCCAAGTTGCAAATGATATAACTTACCTATGTTTCAAAATTACAACAATATTTATATGGATAAATACAGATATTATGGAAAAAATACATGTTACTGAATTTCCTTGGGGGAATGAAGAATTAAAAAAAAAGAAAGTTAGGGCTTGGTGATTTTACATACAGACATGTATCTATATCTATATTTATCTATATAAGATATATAGAGAGAGATAGATATTTTAAAAGAGAAAATCAATCAACAAATACTTAAAATGATACAAAAAAAATATTTCAAAATGTAAATAACTATTAAATCTAATTGGTATATACACAAATGTTTGTTTCATATGTTTGAAATTTTTTAAATATAAAATTAAATTGAATTAAAACAAATATGAAAAAGGCCATTTAAATATATTGCAAAAAGACTCAGTCAAATAGTAAATAAGCAAACTTCTAGACCTACAAAAATATAAAAAATGCAAAATCCTTCTAGTGCATCTGAGAGTCTTTCTCAGCCCAAATATTACACATAATTATTAGTCCAACTACCCAAAGGAATAAGAATGGATATGCCTCCTAGCACTAGAAGCTTGTTCCAGGGTTGAATCCAATTCCACCCAATCCTGTGCTTTGGTTATAGTCATTAACATTATACATGGATTTTTTTTTAGTTGGAGTCTCACTCTGTCGCCCAGGATGGAATGCAGTGGCTCACAGCCACTGCAGCCTCGACCTGCTGAGCTTAGGTTATCCTTCCATCTCAGCCTTACAAGTAGCTGGAACTACAGGCACATGCTACCACTCCTGGCTTCTTTTTATTTTTTATTTTATTTTATTTTATTTTATTTTTTGAGTTGGAGTCTCACTCTGTCACCCAGACTGGAGTGCAGTGGCCGCTCCCGGCCACCGCAGCCTCAACCTTCTGGACCCCGTGATCCTTCTGCCTCAGCCTTCCAAGTAGCTGGAATTACAGGCGCGCGCTACCACGCCCGGCTAATTTTTTGATTTTTATTGTAGAAATGAGGTCTCACCAAGTTGCCCAGGTGGGTCTCGAACCCGCGGGCTCAGGCAATCCACTCACCTCGGCCTCCCAAAGCGCGGGATTACAGGCTGAGTCACCGAGCCTGGCTATTTTTTATTTTATTTATTGTAGAGATCAGTTCTCACCAAGTTGCCCAGGCTGGTCTCGATCACCCAGGCTCAGGCAATTCTCTCGCCTCGGCCTCCCAAAGTGCTGGGATTACAAGCTGAGCCACCGTGCCCAGCCTATACATAGATATTTAATAGAAGGATTAGGAATAACATCTGTTCCTGAGACAGCGAAAAAAGAAAATTTCCATCAACCATTTTATTTATTTGTTTATGAAACTTTTTTCTGTTGTCAGAGGCCTCTAGAGTAAATTGAAGAATCCAGTCAACAGAGCAAGATGCAAACTTGAAATCACTAAAAGAATGCCCTGAAAAAAGCTAAACAAAGAGCAATAAAGACAAATACTTTAGAAGCATGCTTTTCCTTAAAACTTGATTGCTGACTGGTTAAACTGTCCTCCTCTATATTCAGTTTAATATTTAATGTAATAAAGAGATCAGCATTTTCCACAGACTTTTATAGTCATAAGAGGTCCTGGAACAAATCTGCTGTAGATACAAGGAGATGACTGTACTATATTGTGTGCTTTATGTCTTTAATTTGTATTCAATTGCATCTAATGTACCGCTTCTCTAGAAGTTAACATCAAATAAAAATTCTAAACAATGCTGCTGACCAAATGCCATACTGACCATAATAAAAACAATTATTACTCTGAAATTCTGAGATTTCCCACCAAAAATCCTGCAAGGGCATTCAGTTTAAACACAGAAAACAATTGTCAAGAGAGTATTGTTAAGAGATTTATAAAATGCCCGAAATGAAGAAAACTTACCTGGTCAAAACTGCATTCAATAAAGTTGAAATGCTGAATATTTCCCAAAGATTAAGCATATATTTTTAAAAATTGTCATCTGTTGTGAAGAGAATATGTTGTGTTCCTTCCAAATTCATATCCTGGAACCTAATATCCAATTTGATTGTATTTAAGAAGTGACCCTTGGGAAGTGATTAAGTCATGAATGATCCAAGCTCATGAATGAGATAAGTGCTCTTATAAAAGAGGTACCAGGAGCTCCTTAATCACTTTCCACCACGTGAGGACACAGCAACATGGCATCATCTTTGAAGCTAAGAGCGAGCCCTCATCAGATACCAAATTTGCTGGGGCCTTCATCTTATATTTCCCAACTTCTGGAACTGTAAGAAATAAATCTCTATTCTTTATAAGTTACTCAGTCTAAATTATTTTGCTATAGAAACTGGAATGGCCTAAGACATCTTCAAAATCAGATATTAAATATATTTTACAAAATAAAGTACCCAAATATTTTTTCTAATTCAAACTAAATATTAGTATCTCATGCGGGAAAAAAATGAAATATGCACATATATAAACTTAGGAGATAGAGAAATTTAAGGAGGAAACTAGGGCAAAGAGTTTACTTAAATAAAAATTGTATTTTAAGCTCCCATTCCTACTTTTGATATTCTTGGAGCACTGTTTCTGATAAGAAAACAGCTTGAGCCAGCTGTTGCAATACTAAACCTTCTTTCCTAGAATATTTACCCCTGCTTTACCCCTCACAAATTAAAAAAAAAAAATCAGCAACTTTCCTTACTTGTACTTCTAGAAATAACATCCCCATATCTTCCCCCCCAAACAAAAAATATTGAAAGAACATTCTGCTGCATTCAAATGTCTTGATTTATACTATTGATTTATAATATTTTATCTACAACGAATCTTATTCTATTCTGAAAATTCATATTTGTTGTGAAAATAGTTATATAATACTTTGACATTTAGAAGTTCATTTTATACTCATTATTAAATTATTTTCAATGGCTTATGTTTTTTCTTTTTTATTTTTTTACCCATTTTACTTGAACGGACACAGGAGCTTAGAGGTAAGTTCAATTTTTCCAGAATTATATAGCTCTCAAAGGTGGATTTCAGTCAAAATACTCTCACATTTATCTTATGCTATTCTACTATAAATTTCTTGCATATTAAAATTCATAAATTAACTTTTGGCCTAAAATTAAACTTAGACTGAGTAGTGTTATATAACATAACATTATTGATGAAAACAACACTACAAAAATGTAATTATTTATAGCACCAGTTTTATAAAAATCTAATATGAGTCACAATTAGACTAGATAATATGAGAGTATAAGTACATAATACAGTGTTGTTTTGAAAAATAAAATAATAGGTGTAAAGTGCTTAATTTTAGCTAAAACTTTGCATATGGGAGATCACATATACAACAATTATAATTACCATTATTATTTATATTTATAGGTAATGGCTAACTAATTTTAATATTATCATCAAGTTCTATTGTTTATGTACAAAAATGAAGAATTTAAGAAGAATTGATCAAATATCCGGGAACCATAATGTAAACATGCTGAAGAATGAAAGTAAAAAATGTTTGTGCCCAAAGTGACATATTTAGGGGTTGATGGTATGAAAGAAAAAAACAGCACATTGAAAAGGTTACAGAATTTGTGAAAACATCTTCCAGATAGCTATATCTATATTAATTATCCCTAATGTGCAGATAAAAAAACTGCAGGAAAGTTTAATTAACTTACCTAACATCAGAAAGCTAGTACAAGCCAGAGCCAGATCTGAACTGTCTACTTTATCACACTAGCCTTTAGGTGAAATTATTTGTTATATATTCTATGTTCCTTTTGTACAACTTTATTTCTAAGCAAACTTAAGAAGCAATAAAGATATTTATTATTCGTCTACCCTCAATTTCAAGCAACAGAGAGACGCTGATTTCTGAGAATAATCTGAATAGGAACCTTAGGACAAAATGTCTATTTTTGTCTTCACAGACTTTATGAACATAAAATCCTGACCAGCGTCAAAAACAATCTAGTGTGCTGTAGTAAGAAGCAAATTACTTGAATTTGAGTACCTCTTATGGTTATATATATTAGCAGGTATCCTTTACCTTTGTTGTGTCACTGATTCTTTAGGCAGAATAATGTTTACAAATGCATAATATATAAAATTAAGAAAAATATCCAAAGAATTGGAAATTTAGCAACAAAACTCATATGACACAACTTATCTAAATGAAAACCGAAGAATACTCATATTTTGGATTTCATGAAAAATAAATAATAAAAGCTTTCATCTCAAACTAAGGAAATATGGTAAGTCAATGCCTAGAAGTAGAAAAAAGGAAAAAAGAATGCTACAAGAAATTAATGACAAAGATGAAAGATAAATAATAGAGAACTTCTATAAATCCAAAAGTCTATTCTTTAAAAAGCTTTAAAAATGTGGAAAAACCTCTAGCAAGACTGATGGGGACAGGGGAAGGGGGGAAAAAAATCACACATTACCAATTAGAGGAATGAAATGAGAGCTATCACTACAGATCCTGCAAATATTATAAAATAATACAAACATATTAAAACAATTTTACATCAATAAATTTGATACTTAGAATAAACAGAAAAATTCCTTGGGAATACAACTGCCAAAAGTGATACACGGAAAAACAGAAAATCTGAAAAGTTTTATAACTGTTTATAATATTAAGTTTCCAATGAAAACTCACTAAAATAAAAACTCCAGACTCAGATAACTTCCCAACTGAATTTTATCAAACATTTAAGGCAGAAACAATGTCAATTTTACACAAATTGCTACAAATGAAGAAAAATTTTACCAACTAGTTTGGAGAGGCTGATATTAACCTCAAGATAAATGTCACAAGGACATTGAGTATAATTTCCACCAAAAAATGTAAGCTAAAATCACACATAAATGCAAAAGTGCTAAGTTAAATAGTTCCAAAACAAATTCATGGATATAGAAAAAAGATAGTATGCCATTTATTTAAGTGTTATTGAAGACATATTTACTCAAGGTCTACTGAAGAAGTGCGAGGTTGATTAAAAATTCAAAAATTAATGTCATTCATCACGTTAATGGTATAAAATAACCATTCAATAGAAGAAGAAGTAGTACATGATGAAACATTAACACTTATCCATGATATAAACTGGAAATAAAAGCAAACTGTTCATCTTTGCAGTTTTTCTATAAATCCAAAACTCTTCCAAAGTAAAAAGTTTATTTTCTCTAAAAAAATTAGTGGAAAAATTGGAAAATTCAAATAAGGTTTGTAGCATAAAATTATGGAGTTAATACTAATTTCTTGTTCTGATAATTGTCCTGTGGATCTGAAAGATAATAGCATTTCAAAAAATCTAAGTGATGTGTAGGAGGAAACTCTACTAATTATGTCACTTTTCTGTATATATAGATTTATTTCAAAATAACACATTTTTTAAAAGAAAAGTAAAGCAGATTTCATGGTTAAATGAGCAAATATATGCATAATACAATGGAAATAAGTGTATAATTTTTTTAAAATATCTTCTGAATGATGTTTAAAATCTGTCATATGTAAATGCCAAAAAGTCCTCCCTCCACCCTATCCCTGCAGTAGCTTCCAGAAGGCTTTTCCACCTCCATTCTTTCAGAATTGTCAAATTCATGATATTTTCAAATGTAATTTTAAAACTGTGATTTAAAAGCATTCACATGGTTAAAACAAACTAAAATGATATTTAGGCTCTGAAATATAACTTGCTAACACAGAGCAAGTATGAAAAAAATAAAATTCCACTGAAAATTAAAACTTGTGTGAAGAACAGGTATTTATGTTTTAGTGCTAAAAATCTCCACAATAATATGATTTCTTACAATCTTGAATCTGTGTAAAGGCAACTATAAGTAAATAAATAACAAAAAAGGAAACTTTTTTTTAATGTTAGTATAAACACAATTTTAATAAACCAATATGCCATGTTGTTTCTAAATGGCTTTGAGTCATTCAGAATGCTTGTATTAATAAACATACCTATCATCCATTTCTGGGGAAGTAAAATTAGTATAACCTGTGTTGAAAGCAACGGGGGACTGTCATAGCACTAGCCTTTGGCCTCATAAATAGTTTTAGCAATCCATTACAATGAAATAAGTTAATAGTTGAAAAAGGCTACAAAACAATGGTCATTGCATTATATATCATTAGACAAAATTTATGCCCAATATGAAAGAATTAGGGTCCTCATCTGAGGCCAATAATAGCACCAATCAAATAGAATTGCAGTGTGAGAACAATACATAAAGACTGTTCAAAATTATTAATATTAAACAGTCTCATTTACTGATTGATTATATCTACTGAATATTTTAGACATTACTATTGACTTATTTCACATATGTTTTCTTTCTGATTGCTTCTCATCTTTTTACTCTGTTCATGATGATTTTATAATACAGAAGTTTTTTATTTAGTTAGTTTAATTTTTTTTCTAGTTTTTCAACCCTTGCTCCCCTCAGATACATAAGTTTTGATCTGTGTCTAGTCACATTATGAAGTGTCCTTTACCTGTAGAGTTCTGTATTTTTGTGTATAGTAGCTTAATAGTAACTCAATCTATGCAACACTTTGTCATACTGACACAATCCACATTTTACAGTTGAGGAGACCAAGGATAGACTCACATCAAATCTTATACAAAATTGTATAAAGTCTTACACAAAATCTTACAAATGGTGAATATTTGAGAAACTTTGGCCCCAACAGATAATATGTAGTTGAGAAACTCTAGGACCTTACAAATAGTAAATATTCAGAAAAGGTTAGTAGTTAGCTATTACTGAGATCATCAACTATAGCTTAATAATATTCTCTATTTCTATAGTTAAGGATGTACCATAATTTTTTGTAAATTAATATTTTACATCATAGTGTTTTGCTTTAACCAGAAACGTATCTTTCTCCATTTCTTTACATGCTTTATATCTTTCTATAAAGTTCCATATTTTTCTTTTCATGTGCCTTTCACATTCCTTCGTAGATTTCTTCATATGCATTTTGTAGTTTATGTGGCAGTTTATGTTGTTATTATGAATAGATTTGATTTTTTCATCACATTTCCTAGTTGGTTATTGCTATTTCAAAGGAAAAGTAATTTTTGTTGTCTACTTTTATAATGACCATAGTTTTTAAAGAAAAAACAGTCTCAATTTGAGTACACCAATATGCTTCTATATTCAAGAATATTTTTTGCTAAACACTTAAGATAGCATCAAGCTATTTCACTTGCATGGAGAGCTATAAGAAGGAATTACTTTTATATGAATAAAAATGAAGATACATTGCCTCAAATGAGTGAACATTTTAATTATGTTATATTCTGAATGGTGTCACTCAAAATTCATGTCTTAAAGTCTTAACTCCCTATTCCTGACAACAAGACTGTATTAAAGATAGGGTCTTTAAAGAGTAAATTGCATTAAAATGAAGTAATTGGGGTGCCACAATCCAACATAACTGGTGTCTTTATAAGAAGAGGAGAGTAAGGTGTATAAACACAGAAAGAAGATCACTTGAAGATATACAGAGAAGATTTCCTATACAAGTCAAGGTGACAGGCCTCAGGGAAACCAGTTCCAAGGAGGGTAACCTAGCTTTCTGTCATAAACTTTAATGAGGCAGATCTATAATGAAGCAGATCTGCAGGAACAGTGAAGCATATCCACGTATGTGTAGATAAGCCTGCTATAAATATAGCTATCTCAGAAATCTTTAATTAATTTTGAGAGGTCACTTGGTATCATCTAAATGCATTTGAAAGGTTTCTTACTTGCCAGTGAATCTGTTATTTAGTGTTAAGTGGTTACATTCCTAAATAGTAATTTAAATCAAATTAATGGCTTCTATAAGAACAGCTTGACTTCTGTGTGAACACAATTCACCCCACTACTGCCTACTTAAATCAAAGACAAAAGCAGTGATTCTTATGGTGTAGTGCATCTGGTAACTTTTAAAACTTAAATGGTAATGATTTCTGCTGACGTTAGAAAATGAAAATATTGGTAGTTCTCTAATGCAATGAGTTTGTTCAGCTGAAATTTGCAAACTGCCTTGAAAGACATTTCACTTTTCACTATCAATTATGTGAAATGGAAAGTTATGTTACTTTGGAAAGGTGATAAGGGCGAGGAGCTAACAGATAACTGTTAAATATCTATTATTAATGATACGTTTACCAAATGTCTAATCTCCAAAGAGTATATGAAACAATTTGTTTCTCCTGGTACATAAACCCGTCTTCTCACTGACAGTTATAGTTAAAATAAAAGAAAATTTGAATTTTTATCAGTTTCCTCAGAATGCAATTACTTATTCTATTTTCCTAATACAACCAAATGAAGAAAAGTGTAGGTTTCTAAGTAATTTGTCAATTGATGTATGACTGATAGTGTTCAATTCACTCATATTTATTTTAAACTAGATATCTTACAATTGGATGAGTTTGGTTTCAAGGCATAGGACAAAGGGCACCAGGCATCCCAGAAATGTCATGTAGAATTGCTTCCTCACTTGCTCGCACTAGAAGATATCACAGTTCATAACAATTTAAAAGCAAAAGTCAGTCTTTAACAGAGAACCCACATATAATTTTCTACTTTTCAGTTCTTAAAGGAGAGCACCAAAAATGAAATATCATACCTTCAAGATGCCAACATGCTTTTATTTTTTATGCAAGTTTTATTTGAAAAGTTGCTATATCTCTAGCATATGAAAGAGAAAAAAGAGGGAAATCAGTCAAATGATTTTAAATTGGTTTTAAAATAGGAAATCATGTTATTTTTTTGAAGACTAGAATGTTATTTACTCAGTTTATTTAGGTATGAATTTGGTCCATGAATACACTCAAGTGAAAGAAAAGTCTTATTTTATAACTTTTTGAAAAATCAAAATAATCTGTTTTATTTCTTCTTGTCACCCAGAGTTGACAGAAAATTCTAACGTAGTCATGTATGGTATTTTAAGGTGGGAGATGGGGGCATGGAACCTCAACAATCTCTAAGGTTGTATTAGAGTCCCAAAGAGGCATACTATGGCTAGAAAAAAATGAAGAAAAACGTTGGGTTTCGTGGGAATTGATCACTAGGGAGATGATTCCTGATCAAGCCCAAGTACTTCACTTAAAGATGGACTGTTTCTCTGCCTTGGACACTGGAATCTTTCATTTTATTTCCCAAAGCCAAGGCCCTTTTAAATTCTGCTCTCAGTAGCCACACCTTACCCATCAAACACCTGGCTTTCATTGGGGTTCAATAGGGTTCTGAGTCAAAGTTTTTCCACTTCCAAGACCTACAACTCTAAGCCCATTTCTCTGTTTACTCGTAAAGGAGAGCAGATGGAGGTAGTAGTAAGAGAGCTCAGAATTTTAAAATCATTAATGCTATTCCCTACCCCTGCTTTCCTGGAATGGGAGTAGATAACAGATTAGTATCACTCTTTCCCAATGGGTCCACAGTAACAACAACAAAAATCCTACACACTAGTATTTTTTTCTTAAAAATATACCTAGTTACATAAGTGTTATAAATATATGTAAGCAAAAAGATTAAACGAAGTAGAATATCAATTAAACGTTCCCAATGTCACCCTCAAAAATCCTTTAGTCTTATCTATCACAATACCTCTATTTTTTCAAATAATTCTACAAGATCTGGGAAACATACTTCTAATTTCACTGGTACATGAGCAAAAAGAGTAATTGCTAGAAGTTCAAAAAGTATGTTTTATGAAAAGTACAATACTGACTTTCTTAGCGAGGCCTTGTTTTCAATTAATATCTTAATAACTATAAAGTGCAACTCTAAAGTAGTTTACACAATAGGAATGTACTGTAAGTTTGGTGTGAACCACCTATTATACAAAAGTAGTGTTCTGGGACTTGCTTGTTCTTTCAACAGCAATAGCAGGAAGTAGTTTTCCTTTTAGATGTTCTTACTGTCATTTTACAAGAAGCAGACTACATTTTATTGCTAAGATACAGCAACATGCTGTTGTTGCTAATTTATATAATAACATTGTTCATAAAATTATGATGTAATGACTTAAGGAATATATTTCACAAATGATTTTCCGGAAGTCATAGCAAGAAAACATCAGAGTGGAAGAGTCTGGTGATTATTAATTTCCTACGTGCCTTTAAAAACCTTTATACATTTTGTTGTGTTCCCTGTGATTCTTTTTACAAATAAATGAATTTCAAAATGCAAATGTCTTCAAATATTTGAGAACATATATATGTATATATGTGCACACACACATATACTCCATATACACAGGTTCCACATACCTGGGTCAACCTCAGATTGAAAATATTCAAAAAATGTAAAAAATAACAATAATTAAAAATTGTATAAATAAAAAACAATATAGTACAACAGGTATTTGCACATCATTTATATTATATCAGGTATTATAAATAATCCATAGATGATTTAAAGTATACACAAGGATATGC
Organism: Tarsius wallacei; assembly: GCA_963574415.1. Taxonomy (NCBI): domain Eukaryota; kingdom Metazoa; phylum Chordata; class Mammalia; order Primates; family Tarsiidae; genus Tarsius; species Tarsius wallacei. Next base: position 9,766 of record CAUYQG010284040.1, on the reverse strand, counting down.
ATCCATTATGTAGTTGACCCTTGAACAATTTGGGGGCTAAGGATGTTGAACTGCTGTGCAAGCAAAAATTTATGTGTAACTTTTGACTCCTCAAAAGGTTAACCACTAATAGCCTACTGCTGACCAGAAGCTTAACTGATAACATGAACAGTCAATTAACACATATTGTTGTTATGTATATTATAGAACATATTCTTACATAAAGTAAGCTAGAGAAAACAAAATGTCACTAAGAACAATGTAAGGCAGTGAAAATATATTGACTATTCATTAAGTGGAAATTGATCATCATAAAGGTCTTCATCACTGTTATTTTCTAGTCGAGTAGGCAGAGGAGGACAGGAAGGGGAGGGGTTGATCTTTCTGTCTTAGAGATGGCTGATGCACACAGTTCAAACCCATGTTATTCAAAGGTCAACTGTATGCAAATACTATGCCAGTTTATATCAGGGACTTCAGCATCTGTGGATTTTGGTTTCCACTGGGGTTTTTGGAACCAATTCTCAGCAAATACCCAGAAATGACTGTGTGTGTGTCTGTGTGTGTATGTGTGTGTGTGTGTGTATACACACATATACATACATACAGAGGGTGCCAAAAAGTGTATACAAACATCATACTTAAAATGTGTTACATTTTTGGCATCCCCTGTACTATTCATTTATATATATCCTTACCACCAGTAATGATAATAAGAATATTATTAGTACTTACCTTTAGCATTTTAACATTTGTCTAAGAATCAAAAAAGTCATAAATTCATTTTTCTGGGAGGCAATCAACTAATAGATTGTATTATATGCATTTTATAAATAAAAGAATCAAGGTTCAAAAAGACTTTCACTTCTGGGAAGATGAAGTAAATATACTTATCTCTGCTCTTCCTGTGAAGTATAACTAAAATATCTGGACACTATATATAAAATAAACATTAAAAAACTCTGAAAGCTGCAAAGAAAAATGCAAAATGACCAACGCACTGTATTGAATGTTTCTCTTTCTGCAAAATTAATACTTTGAAACTCTAACTCTAATGATGGTGTTGAGACATGAGGCCTTTCAGGAATAATTAGGTCATGTGGTAGAGCCCTTATGAATAAATTAGTGCTCTAATAAAACAGGGCTGAAAGAGACTTCTTGCCCCTTCCACCATGTGAGGAAACAGCAAAGTGACTCCATCTATAAACCAAAAAGCAGGCCCTTACCAGACACTGAATCTGGCCAGCACCTTGATCTTGATTCTATCGGCCTCCATAACTGTAAGAAATACATTTATCTTGCTTATAGGCTACCAGTTTATTATATTTTGTTTGATCAGCTCAAATAGACTAAGAATGCAATGACCCTCAGGAACCAAGGGAAGACTTGGAATGAATTCACTGCATTTTCTATTTGCCTCATATGCATGTCTGGGATCGTATGTAGAGCAAAGAAACTAGCAACCAAGAAATGCCAATGGGCACAGACAAGAACAGAAAAAGAAAAAAGCAACATGACCTGTACTTTAGAGAGGACAAGGTAAAGGACAACCTAGAAAGAAAGAAAACTTGTAGATAATAATCGCCTTTATACCAGCAAACATCACAGGAAAACCTTTGACCCTACTCCACCCACACCAATGAAGACCAAATGGTGAAACTTGATTTTCACCCTCAGGTAACTGTAATGAGATACCTCAACTCCCCCATCACAGTGATACCCAGAGAAGAGTAGAAAGCAAGGATTTTCATTTTTTCCAGGTAGTGTGACCTCTACCTGCCCATCCTCACCCCTGCCACAGTGATGACCAAAAGGAGAGACTGGACTTCCACTCTCAAGACTCAGTAACAAGATGTCTTACCCACATCCATTGGTACAGTATTAGAAGAGGCTTAGTAGAGAGACAAGACTTTCATTAGTAACCATGACACCTCCTCTGCCTCAATAATCACTGGAGGCTACCTGGGTAGTGGTAATTTGGCATTCCTACACCACCCAGACAAAGAGATGTCACTAAGCACCAGTAGGGGGCCTGAGCTCCGTCCCTGCCTAGCAGTAAAAAGACTAAGATTCCAGCAGAGGCTGATTGGGAATTTGAGCATCTACCCTTACCTGGTAGTTGTAAGGTGGTGACCTTGCCTAAGCAGTGTCAAAAGAAGCCAACTAAACTGAACATTTAAATAAGATTGAGTCTCATAAAATACCTGAATGTCAACTGAAAAACACTAGTCATTCCAAAAACCAGGAGAATCTCAAACTGAATATTAAAAGGCAACCAATAGATGTCACAAAAGGAAAGATTTTAAAGCAAACATCCTAAAAATTATTTCATGGACAATTGTGATACACTTGAAACAATGACAAAAAATAGTGTCAGCAAAGAAATATAAGGTATAAAAATGAACTAAATGGATATTTAAGGACTGAAAAACAAAATAGCTGAAATGAAAGTTACTAGGGGCAGAAAAAAAAATAATAAAAGGGTCAATCCACCAAGAAGACATGGCAATCCTAAATGTGTGTACACTATATAGCAAAAATGAAAAAAATATACAAAATAAAATTGAATAGACATAAAAAAATACACAAACAGGTAGCACTAGTTAAAGATTTTAGCACCCCTCTTTCCACAATTGAAAGAACAAGTATATAGAAGTACTCAAAATACCATCAACCAATAGAGGATCTCATTGACATTTGTAAAATATGACACCAATCAACATCAGAATACATATTTCTTTTGAGTATCCACAGAATATATATAAAGAGAGAACACATACTGAGCTATAGAGTAAGTCTTTGCAAATTTAAGAGATTTTAAATTATGTAGTGTGTGTTGCCTGACCACAATAGAACCAAACTATACATCAATGACAGAAAGATTGCAGGAAAATTCCAAACAGTAGAAACCAAACAACACAATTCTAAATAGTCCATGGGTAAAAGAGGAATAAATCTCATGAAAAATCAAGAACACATAAAACTGCATTTTAAAAAATATATGACATATCTAAATTAGTACAACACAGCAAAAGCAGTGCTGAGATGGAAACATAATAATATTAAATAAATCCAAAACAAGCAGAAGGAAGGAAACAAGAAAGAGACAAATCAATAAAATTGAAAGTAGAAAAGCAAGTAAAAAAAATCAAAGTGACAAATGTCTGATTGTTGGAAATGATCGATAAAATTGGTAAACCTTTAGCAAAGGAAGAGCGAAGGTGCAAATTAGCAATATTAGTAACGAAACAGAGGATATCACTATAGATGTGACAGACATCAGAAATCTAAAAAGGAATATAATGTACCATGTTACATATATAAATTTTACATAAAATGGACTAATTTATTTTTTAAAAGAACTATCAAAACAACAGGAAATAAGAAATGTGAACAATCTGACAGTCATAAAGAAATTAAATCCATAATTTAAAATTGTCCAAATAAAAATCTTTAGGCCGATTTCACTGCAGAATTCCATAAAACATTTAAAGAATAAGTAACACCAGTTCTACATAATCTCTTCCAAAAAAAATTTTTTTTAAAAGGCAGACAATTTGCTTTATGAGGCTAGTAGTAACATCAAAAGCAGACAAAGTCAGTATAAAAAAAGAAGACTGTCTGATTGTGGACAAAGATAATGCTAAAAAAGGAAAACTGCACATTAATGTCCCTCATTAATTTAGATACAAAAACCTCTAAAAATATAAGCAAACAGAATTCAGTAACATATTAAAAAGAATTATACATCATAATCAAGTAAAGTTTATTCCAGGGATTAAAAGTTGGTTTCATATTCAAAATCAATCAGTATAATCCACAATATTAACTAACTAAAAATAAAAAAATACAAAATTATAACAGCTGATTCAGAAAAAATATTTGACAAAATTCAATACTCATTCATAACAAAAACTTTCAGAAAAATAGAAATAGTGGGACACTTCCTATATAAAATATATCCACAAAAAATGTCGCATATAATACTATATTTAATGTTGAAAGATTAAATGCTGTTCTTTAAGGAGAATTAAGCAAGAATGTCTACACGTATCATTCAAATATTTCTGGAAGTTCAAGTCTGCACATTATGAGAAAAAAAAAGAAAATGAATTCACATTTGAAAGAGTGAAATAAAACCTTGTGTTTTCAGAGATTACACAATTTTCTATGTAAGTATTTTTGAAAAAACTTTTAAAAAACTTCTAAAACAGTATGTGAGTCCAGCAAGGTAACAGATATAAGCTAAACATACAAAAGTCAGTTTTATTGCTATACACTTATAATGAATTGACACATAGATACTTGAACAAAAAAATACACTATATACAGTCACTTAAAATGATGCTTAGGAGTAAATATAACAAAGTGTATACAATTAAAAAGATGGCTGAAAAAATAAAAGATATACATGTTCATGCATTAGAAGACAATATTGTTAAGATATCAATACTATTCAAAACTATTAGCAGATTCAATGCAATCCCTAACAAAATCTCAATGACATTTTTCTCAGAAATAGAAAAATCTACTGTAAAATTCATATGCAATCTCAAGGAACCCTAAATAACCAAAATAATCTCAAAAAAGAAGAAAACAACACAAAGACTCACACTTTCTGATTTCAATACTTAGTCTAAAACTATATTAATCAAAGCAATGTGGTACTGGTGTAAAGACAGACATACAGACAGACTAAAATAAAGAACCTAGAAATATACCCTTGTGTATAGAATCAAATAAATTTTAACAAGGGGGCCAAGACCATATCATGGGGAAAAGATAGTCTTTCCCATAAATGGTGCTGAAACACCTGATATTCACATGCAAAAGAATGAGGTTAAAATTTTACATAACATCAAATTCAAAAAATTTACTCAAAAATATATCAAACACCTAAATGTAAGACTTAAAGCTCTAAAACTCCTAGAAAACATATGGTAAAAGGTACAAACACTGCATTTGGCAGCGATTTCTTGGATATGATACCAAAGGTAGAGGTAACAAAAGCAAAAACAGACAAATTAAACTTCATAAAAATTGTGTATCAAAAGACACTATCAATGGAGTAAAAAGTCAGTCAATATAATGGTAGAAAATATTTACAAATAATATATCTGAAGAGGGACTGACATGCAAGAAAAAAATCAAAAATAGACAAATAACTTGAATAGACATTTCTCAAAATACACAATGGCCTATAAGTAACTGAAAAGATGCTCAACATCACTAATCAATAGGAAAATCCAAATCAAAACATTAATAAGATACCAACCACACCAATTAACATGGCGAGTATCAGAACACAGAAAATAACAAGTGTTGGTGAAGATGTAGTGAAACTGCAACTTTTATACATTGTTGGTGGAAATGTAAGCTGGCACTACTGCAGTAGAAAACAATATGGTGCTTTATCCAAAAATATAAAATAGAATTACCATTTCCACTGCTAAGAATTAAAAGCTGGGCCTTAAAGAGATACTTGTGCACCCATTTTCATAATAGCATTATTCCTAATAGCCAAAACAAGGTAGCAATGTCAAGTGCCTATCAACAGATGAGTGGATAAGCAAAACGTAGTATATTCAGACAATGGAGACTCAGTCTTACAAAGAAAAATAATTCTGGCATATGCTGAAGCATGGATAAATCTTGAAAACTTTATGGTAAGTGAAATAAGTCAATTACAGGCAAATATATGATTTCACTTACATAAGGTACTTAGAATAGTCAAAATAATAGAGACAGAAAGTAGAATGGTGGTTGCCAGGCGCTGAGATGTGGAAATGGAGAATTGTTGTTTAATGGGTACAGAGTTTCAGTTTTATAAGATGAAAAGAACTATGGAGAGGAATACTAGTGGGTTGCACAACATTATGAGTGTATTTAATACTACGGAATTGCATATTTAAAATAGTTAAGATGTAAATTTTATGTGTGTTTGCAACAATAAAAAATGTACAGGATTTATATGCTGAAAACTACAAAATTCATCAAAATGTCCTATCTGCTGATTGTATGTATTCTTTCTTGCTTCCCAGGATTGTTATGGACTCATTTTTTGCACTTATAGTTTTCTGTCATTTCAATGAAATTTGGGGAGTGAAGGAAGCTAAATTTATATGTTTAATCTGCCATCATAAACCTCAAGTCAATCATCTAAATTCTGTTTTCAGCTATGATTTTCTGCATATTATTGTAAACTTATTTTACTCAAATTTTCATCTGTTTCTACCTACTTTCATAAGCATAAGATTTGGCTGAGAAATGACCATGTCCAAACATCAATAAAAGAATTTGATTCTGACTATTTTTAACAGAATTTATTCTCTGTCAACCTTCTAAGGAAGATGAAAACAAATAAACAAAAAGCCTAAATGGAAAAATAAAAAAGGTCACTAAGATGCAACACCAGAAAATGATACAGCAAAGCTAAACAAAAAGTATATTTTTACTTCTCCGTAAGGAAGCTTGAATTAAACTTAGGCAAATGTGGGACAAAAGGTGTGTGTGGTCTATGCTGGAGATAATCAAGCAGTACAGCACAGCAGTTACCAGAACGTGGCCTAGAGTTGACTGCAAGGGGTTATATCTCAGATGCATCATTAGACAGTTGTGTAACTTTGAAGAAGTTATTTAACCTCTCCAACAACCAGCTTCATCATGTGTAAAATGTGATAACAGTGTATATCACGTACGGTGATGAGATACTTAAATACTTAAAATTATGGCTAACAACTAATAATTACTCAAAAAATACTTCCTAAGATTTAGCAAATGTGTTTATCAGAAAGTATAGACAAAATATTGCCCAGAGAACAAATTAAATATTATCTTAGCATTAATTCCAATTACAAGCTTATCTGGAAATCTATGTTGTAGCAAGTAAAATATTCAGCTACTTGGTACCCAGTAAAAATGCTCATGAAAAATGACTAAGGTGTTTTGTCCTGGTTTTACTGCAATTTGCATTATTTTCTGTCTGACGAATCATATGCAGAGCCAGAACTGGTAGAATCTGGCAATCTAAAACTTGTGGTTTTGATTTCATATCATGCGCCACATTAAAATGATTTTGTTCTGATTTTCTATGCAAGACTTGTCATTTTTTGATTATATAAAACTTTCACCAAAAAATATAGAAAGAAGATTAAAAACAGAGTCAGTGCTAAAACAGACTCTTTAAAAGCAAAATCCTACCATCTGTAGCAGGAGGACTTCATAAAACCCAGGGGTGTCTTCTTACCCAACTGTCAACACCAGGAAGTGTGCCAAGGGGACAGATGCTAAAACTGGAAAGTCTCATCTAGGGCGTGACATCGGAGTCCTGTAATTTCTCTCTAAAAAAGCATCAGTCACCACAATGACAACGAAGTATTAATGAGAAAACAAAAGCACTCTTCCTAATAAAGAACGGCTTCCGTTAAATACTTTTACTAAAATTCTATTAGCAAAGATCAACATACTGGTTGGTGGGATGGGAGGTAAAATCTGTACTCGAGCAAGTTTCCAAGAGGTCAGGAGGTATTTTTCTAGTCACTGGCAACAACAGGGAACATATGATCAATCAGGAAAATAATAACAGAAGCCACTACTAAAAATAGTTTTCAATCACAGTGCAGAGTTGAAGAAAAACAATAAGGAAATTGCTCCCTGTTTTAACAATACACTGACAAGCATGCGATAATGAAAACTAATAACTCAAAGGTAACATACAGCATTAAAAATGAAAAGTAGTTTTTTAATTAATATGACCTAGAGAGTGTATAGTCCAAAACCACAGATATCTTTCAGTAAAACGTATTTCATGTTCATTCAACAATTGTTAAATTTGGATTTTTACCCCCACTAGATGTTCACTTCTATCAGAGGATATTTGACTTTAAAGATTTCAGAGTGTTCAGCTGTGACATGTTTTAACAACCAGTCTGAATCAGAGTGCAACTGCTGACTATGGCCATAACTTCTAAAGCAATCTCAAACAGGGGGCCAAGTAGGTAACATGAATGAGTGATACAGACTTGTGAGGACTGTGGGAACCTGGGGAGCGAATATCACAGGTACAGGAGATGGAGGATATTCAACTTCATGGAAGAAAGCAAGCCTGATATGGTCAAATTTTGTTTTTTAAGAGATCTTAAACAATTATATTTTTTTGAAATCTCCAAGTTACATAAGTGTTCATAAGACATATGTATATCAATTGTTATTTAAAATCTATCGGTACCATATACATCTGTAAACTAAATCCACACAAAGGCTACCAGATGGCATTCAGAAGAATCTCCATTAAAGTCAAACCCCATAAGTGTAAGGCAGGTTGTTTTGTTTGTTTTGCTTTATTGGATGGCATGATGACAACCACGCCTGCCAAAAATGATATGATGTTTTACATGAAGAGAAAGCTGTGGTTTGCAAATTCTGTTCAGTTTTTCTACTGAAGAGTTTTAAACTGGCGGAAGAAAAAAAAAAAAAAGAATCCTAGATTATAAAGCCTCTCTTCTCCCACCATGACCTCTCTTCTCCCACCATGACATCAAAAGTGATACCAGATTTCTCTAGAAATAAAAAATGACAAAAATCCAGCAGTTACTTGCTTTTGTCTAAAGGATAAGAGAACAATATGAAGTTTCTTGCATAAAACTTTGCGTTTTATGTAAGAAGCACCAACGTAACTTAATCTGGTTATTGGTTTATTCAGTATCTGAGAGGAAAATAAAATCATTAATAGATACCATGTTTTAATGCGATATTAGATACTAAAGAAAATTCTAATGAAAGAGACTCAAATAAATACATATTCCTTTCTCTTTTTGAACATAATGACAACAAACTTTTAAAATTCCAAAGGGAAAAATTAGTAAAGTGTACCATGGGTGAATATTTAAAAACTTCTATTTCACTCTAGGAAATCCTTACTATCCACTTGTATTTTATTCTAAGGCAAATTAATAAGGATATTTTCTTCTCATCAGCCAGTCCTTTCTGTTTCTACATCTCACTGCTCCTCCTTTCTATTTACAGAGAAGAAAATTCACATATATGCCTCTATGACACAATGCTATATTAGTCAGTTGTCAAACGTGAAAATACTGAGTTATTTCCCAAATAGCAAAAATGACCCAGAAAACCCCACATTTGTCAAAACATATATCTTACAGTATTACCCTGAGAACTTTTCTGTAAATGTTTTAAGCTGTTTTCTTCCCATTCTGTAATTTGAAGGGAACCCCACTTCGTGGGCTCACTCCTTTTTCCCATCCCACAATGGAACAAGGACACAAAGAAGTCTCATGCCTCATGCCAAAAGAAGTACTTGAAAGACTCAGATGAATTCTTGAATTGTTCTATTCCAAAAACAAAACTGGAAGAAGGTTAGGAGTCTCTGAGGAATAAGAGGTGATGGCCACATGGAAAGAAAGGTGGAGAATTCCTTCCCCAAGCGGCAAAAAGGAGTGTGAATGTCAGGAGCCAAGTAAGGGAAAAGAAAATGAACAACTACTATTGAATAAGGGCACCCATTAAAATTTGAACTGGACACTTACTCTGAGACTTAAATCGAAACTAAAAACTTGAACTCTTTTTTTTCTTTTTTTTTTTTTGAGTCGGAGTCTCACTCTGTCACCCAGACTGGAGCGCAGTGACGGCTCCCAGCCACCGCAGCCTCGACCTGCTGGGCTCTGGCGATCCTTCCGCCTCAGCCTTCCAAGTAGCTGGAACTATAGGCACGCACTACCACGCCCGGCTAATTTTTGATTTATTGTAGAGATGAGGTCTCGCCAAGTTG
>CAUYQG010284039.1:0-17656 GCA_963574415.1 Tarsius wallacei | reverse complement strand
CTCTGTCCTTCCTTCCCTCTCTGTCTCTTTTATATTTTTACTTTCATTTTTTCTCTCTCTCCCCCTCTTTCTCTCTCTCTTCCCTTTTCCCCACCCTCCCTCTCTGTCTCTTTTTTCTGTCTCTCTTTCTTTCTTTCTCTTCCCTCCCTCCCTCCCTCCCTCCCTCCCTTCCTTCCTTCCTTCCTTTCTCCTTCCTTCCCTTCTTTCCAACATGGTCTTACTATGTTGCCCAGGCTAGATTTGCATGAGACAGAGAGGGAAGGAAGGACAGAGAGAGAGGGGCATTAATGAAAGCCTTATTGGTAGATTGCATGAGGTGTATAAACAAGTAGAGGATCCAATTATAAATCTTAATTTTTTCTTTTCTTTTCTTTTCTTCTTGTGAAAAAAGTTAGCCATCAGCTGTGTACAAAATGTAATTAAAGACACATGATTCATACAATCAATTAGGGAGTAAGAGAATAAGAGGTTCAAGAATGAGCTCTGAAAAATTCCAACATTTTGAGGTCAGAATGGGGAGAAGATCCAGAAAAGGAAACAGAAAAATGACCAGTGAGATATGCAAACAACCAGGGATTTTGCTGTCCTGGAATTCAAGTGCCAAACATGTTTCAAAAAGTAGAGAGAACAATCAGTTAAAATCTGCTGGTAGCTAGGTTAAAAAAACAAAAAAGTGAGCTCAGTCATCAGATATGGCTATGTGGAAGTCATCATTGACACTGAAAAAGCCTTCTCAATGGAATGCTGGTGGTGAAAACCTGAGAAGGTAAGATGAGAGAAGGAAATAAGGAAGTGAAAATAGTGAGCACAGCAAGTCTTTTAAAAAGTCTGCCTATAAATTCAAAGTAGAAAATAGGAAGAAAGCTTTTTGTTTTTGAGTACCTTAACTCTACGAACCAATTTAATCTAACTGAATAGAGAATATTCCCCCTCTTCCTTCTCCTTCTTCTCCTCTTCTTTTGTATGTGAAAAATTAACCTTAAATTATCAGCCCAAGATCACAGGGCAGGTAATTGATAGAACGAGGTGCAAGGCCAGATTATCAAATTCTAGTTTATTTCCACTTCAACATCTCAAGAAACCTATTTACAGAAATATATGCAGAGAGCCCATGAACGATATTATTTTAATGTCATTTCATATTTCATTTTTTCTCATCTTTATTCTTATATCTAATTTACTTCAGAGGGTTAGGGTTAATGACCATCTATGGACTGATTGAACTGATGTAGTGAGTCAGGTCAGGGTAGTCAGGATCAATACTTTTAGATTTCAAGAATTATTTTAATATAATCTATTAGTCTTCTGTCTCTGTCTCTGTCTCTCTCTCTCTCTCAAAAAGTGTAGTGATTGGTCTTCTGCTTCATCTTTCACTTGTGTCTCAGAAATGGTGCCCTCAAGCTAGCAGGAAGAAGCTTCTCCTTTTGGCACCATTGGGTCCCCAAATATTATGCACATTGGCAAACTGTACCTTAATGGTTTCTCACAGTACACCATGCCAGTGGCTCGTGGATCAAGTACTCCCTAAACAGCAGTGTTATCTGACATGATGAATCATTATAGCTTCATTATAGTCTTTTGAGTCAATGATGTGGGAAGAATGGGCTGTTATTTTTAGCCCCTTGGGAAAAGAGCTATTTTGCCTCCCCAGTGGCACCACCTGCCATTCTATCCGTGTCCACTATCTTAGACTTCCTCCCTTTAGCATCTAGTACTGGTGTTGTGCTATAACCTCCTCCGCCATGAAGCCACATATGTTTGATTATTTGTCAGTGATATCACTGTTGCCTTAGCATTTTCCAGTACATCGTGGTGTGAGGAAAGAGTACAAAGATGAAGATCAGAATAGCTAGCAGTCAGGTGGGAATTTAGTCATGACATTTATTTGTGATTTTAGAAAAGTGAGTATTTAATATTGATTGATTGATTAATAGATATAGATAGACATGCACAAATACATACATATGTATATATAGATGTATTATCTATCTATCTATCTATCTATCATCTATCTATCTGACTGTAATTTTTATCCTCAAAACCTCAGTAGCATGATTCTTGACTACTTAGAAGACTGCATTCTGTCTAATGTTTCTTTATCTGAACATGTTACTCATATTACTGCCCCTGCCTATTCCACTGTGTCAGTGTGGGACCTAACAAAGTTAATAGTATGAGATTACTATATAAAGAAGTACATGTATATAAATCATTGAGTTTTCGTTGGAAATATAATGACTCAGCAGAAATTTCTTCAGCAACATTTCTGATAATCTATTATCTGTCTGGAAATTTGCAAGTCACTATAAACAGGGGACCACAGTCTTAAGACTCTCAAAGTCTAAGTGACAGGTATAATACATTAGGCATGGAATAAATTTTGGTTAATCTTCAAATCAATAGTAGATTCAACTGAGAGACTCAGAGATTCTGGTGACAGAGACTTTTACTTGCCATCAAGAAGATATTTGGTAGTTTAGGAGAACGTCTGAAGGACAGATAGGTTCATACTTGTATTTCATCAGCTATATATTTATTTGAGTTTCCTATTTTAAGAGGAAAGGTAGCATCTCTTTACACCTGTAGAGTGTTTTTAACTTAATGTAGTGTTTCTACAGAATTAGCTTATCCAACACTCTGTAATCTTGCTACCTTATTTTATAGATGAGAAAGTGACCTCAGAATCAAGAAGAACCTGGCACAAGGTGGTTAAGTTAATAGTGAAGTTGTGACTGGGTCTGAAGGTGCCATGCTGTGCTGGGTGTTGACCTGGTACTTACTAGATCCCTCGGGAAAGTCAGAAAGCCCATGGCAGTTAGGAGGCTGGATGAGAAGGAACACTCAGGGTCAGGACAGTGGCTATTTATTAAACATGGTGGAGTTATTTTAATATCTTGACCAATTACATAGCCATAACAGAGAATGATGACTTAACTTTATCTATTCCTTGGTCAGTTTTTAAGAACACAAATCTCAAGACTCCTCTGAAGGTTTTGATAAAGTAGGTCTTGAGTAAGGCTAGGAAATAAATGTCTCTCTGTGTTTATTTTATCACAATTTTAGTAGATTCCTGGGATCAAACAAATTTTGTAAACAGGAGCATTGTGTTGAGTGTGGGCTCTGGGATCAGACTGCCTGTATAAATCCCACTTATGTAAATGGAGGAAAATTGCTTAACTTTGTTAAGTCTCATTTTCTTTATCTGTGAATTTGGAATGACTAAAATGAATATCTCACGGGGTTGTCCAAAAGATCAAGGTTAACCAATCTATGTAAAATGCTAAACACAATCACTACTGGATCTCTGTGAGCAGCCAATAAATGATGGCTATAAAATATAATGCTGGCTATGTAAGTGTCTGTCTTCTAATGCAGGTCTCATCCACATTTATGGAGTGTCTTTGAAGCTACATTTCTCGTATGAAGATGACTTGCTGTCCTTTAGTTACTGAGACATATTATTTGAACTTTTACCAATAGCAAAAAATGAATTTAGACTAGCAGTTGTTAAACTTATTGGAAAATCTGGAAAGAAAGTTTATTATTTTTATCTCACTCTTAGAAAGAGTACATAGGTACCAGCAAATAAAGTCATTTATGCAATTTTAAGAGGTTCACAACTTTCTGAGTCTGATTTATTAGAGCTGAAAGTTACTTTAGAAGTCAATTAATCTCCCACATAATTTTAAAGATAAGAAATTAGTTGAAGGCTACAACTATTGGGAGATGTATTAGGTTGGGATCTTTAGTCAGTGGAATAGTAGTCTTCCCAAGATGTCCATATCCTAGTGGAACTTGCATGTTACCTTGCATGGCAAAAGAGACTTTGCAGGTCTGATTGAGTTAAAGACCTAGAGATGGGAGGGTATTCTGGAGTATGCATCTCCATTACTACACTTCACTTACTTTGCCCTACTTGCAGCCTTTTGCCCACCATGAGAGTCCTTATCGCCAAATATTTTATACTCATAGTATGGACTCATAATAGTTTGTGTGTGTGTGTGTGCTAATTTTAAGTGGTTAGTATCTAAAGGAACTTTAAAGGAACAAGTGAGAGAGATAGAAAACGAGTATAATAAAAGGTATATTGACCCTTTTGGTGCTTTTTATTCCTTCTAGTCAATATGGCTTTCATATGGCATAATTTTCCTTTACATCAAATAATTTTTTTAGCAGTGTTGTATTTTATTTCAATTGTAGACAGATTTTCTCCTGTCTATCTAAATGAAAATGCCTTCAATTGTGCATTACATTTTGAGGAAAAATTTTTGTATATAAATAATTCTAGATTGATTATTTTTTCTTTCCGTATTTTAAATATATTATAGTTTGACTATAATATACATATGTGTCACTATTTTCATATTAATTTTGCTTATTAACTATTGCCCTTCTTGATTCTGTGAATTAATGTCTTTCAAATATTTTGGAAATTTATTAGAAACTTCTATATTCTGTTCTCTCCTTCTCATACCCCAATCACATGAGGTGCATCACTTGGATTGTTCCAAAGTCTTGGCTGTTACAGCCTGTTCTATTTTACTCTTTTTCTGTCTTTGCACTTGAGGTTGGGTAATGTTATTGACAACTTGAGGTTCAGTTTCTCTTTCTTCTGCTGTGTCTAGAATGCTTTGAAACCCAAGAGATGACATTATATTATGTTTTTTCATTTATATGTGTTTGATTTTTTATTAGTCTTATTCCTCTGCTGAAATTCTCCATCTGCTCACACTTTTTCTATTAGATTTTAAAATACTTATACTTTCTTATACTTATTTTAAAGCCACAGTGTGATCATTCCAAGCCAACAACAATCCTGTTTCTATTGACTAATTTCTCTCTTGACTATGAGTCATCATTCTTTACCTTTTTCACTTGTTCCTAATTTTTAATCATTTGCCAGACATTCTGAGTACAATACAGTGGTAGTGAAATAGATATTTACCTCCCCAAAAGGGCAAGCTCCTTCTTCCATCAGGTCACTGCTAAGGTTGTTTGAGTAAAACTCCTCTGTAGTTGAATTGAGTCTGGCTACAATGTGGAAAATAAACTGAGGATTGCAGCAGGCAGGCCATGGGGAAGATTTTGCTATTTTCAAGAAGAAAGAGGAAAGTGGCTGAAAGTAGGGTGTTGGCAGTAGACAGGAAAGTGGTTGAATTTATGATTAACTTTGGAGCTGGGTGAGTGTGAGAAAAAAATGAATGGACACCATGATGAAAGCTGCCATGCTTTGGGAAAGAATGGATATGCAAAGTGAGAAGGATGAAAAGACTGATGGAGGATAATCACAGGGGTTACCAGCTGGCTGTCTCTTCCAGTAAGATCACACCTTTCATGTCTCCTACAGGCCCAAACACAAGAGTTGGTACATTCAGGTAGTAAGGGTGCAACTAATACTTACCGAATAGCCTAAATTCACCCTGATTTGAAATTTCCTTAAAAGTCTGTCCCTAATATTCCCTTAGTTGTTTTTAACAGACAACATTTGCCAGTAGATTACTGTAAATAAAATATATAAAACTATTTCAGGGCAATGGAGATAATAGTGCTATTGATTTTAATATCCTGTTAAAGAGGCTGCCTCCCAGTGAAACTCTAGGCTTGCTTTATCTAATTCTTTGAGAAGGAAAGCTGTGCTGACTTTGATGAATCCTCACCTGTAGTTCTGAGACATCTAAATATTTCAAGATCTTTGTACACACTATAATCCTGCCCAGTAAGTAGCAAATAGGTCTCAGTATTTTTTTTGCTCAAACTGCATTATATATTACTGGACTTGCAGATCATAACTCTGCAATCAATTGTTACCTATGCATGACAGGCAGAAAGATTAGCATAGAAAGGGATAGACAAAAATGCTTGCAGAGACATATTTATAGCAAGACAGAGGGTATCTAGGCAGTGATTTTTGGTGTCCAAAGATGATAGAGGCTGGTCGAAACTGGACTGGGTATGCAGTCTGGGATTATTGAGCTGCTTTAGATTAAACCTTTTCTTTCTCCCAACTACGGGTTCCTTTAAAGGCTTTCGCCCTGCTAGTGACTCCTTCTTTGACTAGCTGTCTGTGAATTCTTCATATCACAGGCTTTCTTCCCTTCATCTTTGTCACCAAATTCCATAGGGAAGGGAAATTGTTGAGGTCAGGGCACAACTCTTTTAATACAAGTAAAAGCACACTCTGAAAAAATATCATTTTTCTTACAATTAACACCAGCATCTTCAAGATTGTCCCTAAAATATATCACAATTTGGGGGCTCTAGCGTCCTACTTCCTCCACCTCCAAACTGTGCTAGGTAGGAGTTGCTTCTCTGATCCTCTGGACCAAGTATGATCACTCATACAGCTGAAACCAAGCTAAAGTATTTAAATGAGAGATGCAAAGCGCTTGATGTTAACCAAAAAACAAATCCCAAAAGTTACAAACAACCCAACAATTTGTTTTGAAGGTATGACTTGCTTTCTAGGGCGTATGGGTTAGATTTTTCTTGCCATTCACATACTTCCTGTTTTATAGTAGGTACCATCTTAACACCCTCTCTCCAGAACCTAGATAAATAAAGTCCTGATAGTCTAGACCTACAAGAGAGAGGCACAGAACCATAGAGGCAGGCAAGATCTCCCTCTGCCATCTGTTGAAGGATTTCATTCTGAAACTAGGGTTCTTTCCTGTAGTTCTGTTTCATTTGAAAAAAACATATATGCTGTCGACCAAAATTAGGCTCTACCAACATAAGTTGTATCCAGAAATTCACAGTATAAATTCCAAATGTATCCTGGAGATACCACAGATGTTACTAGGATGAAGACTGGTAAATATACAAGTTTATGAGAGTGGAACCCAAATGTCTAAGAATGGCTCCCATTTATGTATTCCATCCACTTGTTCATAACTTCCCACAGTATATTAACATTGACTGAATGCTCAATAAAGTTTCAATGTCCACTAGCTGAAGACCACAAGGAACACCCGTGCTATTTATGAGTTGCTAAAGCGAGGGCTGTCACACACCATGGAAACCATGGGAATTCCCAGCAAGGGAGTGATACAAGGAGCTTGCTATAAGATTTGAGCTTTTGTTAGGTGTTTCTGGGGAATGTTCAAGAAGTGGGAGTTTATTCTGTTATGGGGTATCAGGAGTTGTTATAATATTATGCTTAGATAGCAGTAATTTTGATCTGAGAGATAGGTTGGAGTTCGTTTCTCATGCTTCTTGGTTGAAAGAGAGATAATTAAAACATCTGGAAAAAATGGCTATGAAGTTGCATTTAAGACTCTGACCAAGAGTCATTGACCAGCTGTAACACAAGCAATTGCCAAAAACAAAACAAAATGGTTATTAGTCTTGGTAGTAGATCCTGAAGCCAAGAGCTTTGATGATTAAACTCAGGCCTTGGAGACATGTCTCAAAGTCTATCTGGGTCTATTCTAGCGAGTCAGAGGACTTTTTTTTATCCTAGCCACAGACTGTACTACTCAATTGGCTGTATTTATGTGGGCACAGCAAGATGTGTTTCTAGTACAATGTCCCCTCTCATCTTTTCTAGCTGAAAGAACATTAAAGGCTATGTGGTTGTCCATCACAAATTTTGATTGTCAGGTCTTCGGGAGGCTGTTGTGTCATATATAACTTTTGCTAGGGTCAGAAATTGATTTTGAATCTTTTCTTTTTCTAAGAGTATTTTTCCAGCCATGGGAATTGGAGCTCAGGTGGAATCTTTTTTTTTTTTTTTTTTAACTATGATGTGGCTAGAAAGAGAACCAGTTAATCAAGTATATGAACATAAGTGATTTTATCTAAGAAATCTATTCACAGTCCCAGAAATTTCATTCTGTGTTCTCATAAACACTTTTCCTTTTAAGAAATACATCTATCACTCAGTGCAAGCCATTGGACTGGTATATTTGGACAAAACTAAGAAGTACAAGTTGACACCTAACTGAAAAGCTTCTGCAATCTGTTTGAAGAGACAAGAAAACACATCACAATATATTTCATTTTTTTAAAAAAGGAAAGAAAACAGATTTTTGAACACCTACTCTGTGCCATTCATTGAGTAGAGTATTTTGCAGTCATCTATTTTCTTTTTCCATTTTTTAGAATATTATTTTATTTTAAAGATGGTGAGCTACTATTCAGGATTAGGTATACAAGTGGTCATCATGCAGGTAAAATTTGGGCCTACCATTGGTCCCCACTTTGCCTGGTTTGAGGTCAGACACTCTTATTAATGTTATGTGCATCCTCTGGCAGTTTCCCACTATTGCCAATCCCTTTCTTGTAGTATCATGGTAAATGTTCAAGGTCCACTTATGAGTGAGAACATATAGTACTCACTTCTTTGTTTCTGTGAAATGTCACTATTATAGACTCTAAATATATCCAAGTTGCTGCAAAGTCCATAATTTATTTCTTCAAGTAGTCATCTATTTTCATTCTCCAGACTTTTTAACTTCATGAAGTTAAAATGCTCAATTTGCAGAAAAAAGGAGGTAAAGTGGGCTCTGCTGCTTATGTTTGCTTAGTACAGAAGCATCACTCACAATAACTTTGAGCAACCAACCTTCTCTATGTCAATGGGATTCTTAGAACTTTAATTTCACACTTTATTCCCAGAGTGGAAATGCACACCAAACCTGGCCAATCAGAGTGATTGGTTGAATATGGCACATGGGTCCCAAATTGGTCTAATTAGCATAAGTTCCAGAAATATTTTTGGAACAAGTTGTAGAGAGAGACCCAGAATTAGTTGTGAAATTCTAGTCAATGGAGATAATGTAAATGCAGAGATACTAGAGGCCATTGTCTAAGATGTCCTGCTGGAGATAAAGACAAACAAAACAATGATGGAGAACATGATGGAGAAAGTGTAAAATTGAGTCCTGAGAACCTGTGTGACTATGAGTAGAACTGTGCTTGAAGTCAGTTTCCATATTCAGTTATTCAATCCAGTGAAACTTGTTTGATTTCTCCTTAACCATCTGGGTTGGGTTTTCCTTATTGGCAAGTGGAAGGAGAGAGGCTCATCCAGGTGAAATTTCTTATCTATATATTGGGACAACTAGGTTTTGACAAATCAGTTTGACTCAGAGGTCTACTCTGCCCATGTTAGGTGACATGGTAAGGGAGAGTGAGAGTAAGTACTCTAATAACAGGGGAAAAGACACTTAATGAAGACATAAAAGATTAATAAAGACTTGACAAGCTATGGTGAGTAGAATGTCCTTTGGTATTTTTTATTGTGCTATCTTGTCCTTGGTAATCACACCTAAATCTGTCTCTGTGGCAGGGACACCATTCTAAGGAGAAACAAGATTATCAGCAACCTTGAAAGCAAGCTGCCTTACACATTTTTTTGTAGCCACTGGGTTTTGATATGGTCAAGCCCATTCAAGAGCAATTTGTTTTAAATTTGAATTATTCTCGGGTGGGGCAACAGCTTCCATCACAAACCCACTAGTTACCCCCTAACTGTGTCTAATTTTATTTTATTTCTGTAATATTTATTATAGTGCTTAACATAAAGAATATTCTCAATAACAGTTTGTTAAATGATTGAATAGATTAATTAATTCTACCAGGGGCATAACGTCCAAGCACCAACTCTCATCTGTTTGCTATCAATTTCCCCAGAGTTCAAATAGGGCATACTCTTCTCACTGATAAATGGACTTGTTCCTTCCACTGTAGATCACAGGACACCTGTCTTCTAGGAAAGGAAGTTTGGTTCCTAACAGACCAGGTTTCTATTACACTCACAAAAGCAAGTAGATTGCTCCCCTAAAAGGCTATGCATAACAATATGCTGTCCCTTCATAATGTAAGCAGGGCAGACTTGAAATATAAATAATGACCTGAAAGCAAGGTAATTTGGAACTATTTCATACCTGATGAGCCATTATTCCTCCCTATCACCAATGCATCTAAAACAGGCTCTCCTATCACCTTGTTCAACCTCCATCATAAAATTAATTACCTCTGGATAGACCCCATTTAATTGCTCATAAAATTGATCTTACTTTTCAGATTTTATGGCAACTAGTATGTCATCAACAAAAGTGCCCAGAATAAATGAGATGCTCATTATATGCCTTGAAATAAAATAAAATAAACTCATGATGGATGTAGGAGCCTTTGGCATGTGTTCTGTAATGCATGGTACTGTAAGGGATACTTGTAGACAGTTCACAACACACCTAAAGATCGTTCCTGGAAAGTTTCTTTTTTTAAAAAAGTGCTTTTATTTAATTAGAACACTAAATGCATTTAATTTCAAACAAGTGCAAAGACTATTACTATTATGTATATACTTATTCATTATTTCATTCAGCCTAGAAACAGTCTGGTTATGGGAAGAACATTAATTTGGAGCTAGAAGAACCTGAATTCTAATCTTTGTTTCCTCTACATAATAACCACTTTTCCTGGAAAATTACCTTCTATGGACTATAGGTTTATCCTCAGTAAATTAATGATAATGATATTTATTCCATGGACTGTTGTTAGGTTTAAATGAGACAATGAATGCAAAACACCTAATGAAGTTCCTGGTTCAAAAAAGACGCTTAATCAGTGCTAGATTTTATTATATTACTACTGCTACTATTAATAAAACAATACAAAAACAAATATGCATTGGAGTGAGACACCTTGATAGGGAGATAATAGGTTTTCATAGATCAGTGTTTGAATTTCAACTCTGATTTATAATCTGCATGTTCTTAGGTGAATTGCTTAACGTTTCTCATCCTCCAATTCTCAGATAAAGATGGGAATTTTAACCCTTAACTTACAGGATCAGATCAGATGCCTCAGCTCACACAGTTCTCCTATTCCTTTTCTGAGTGGTGGGTCTGAGGCTTCTTATATTCATTTGGTATTTACTTCAATTAACTGAAGAGCTGGATAGAGGGGAAGGATTCTGACCAGAGTGAAAAGATCATTGCTGCCTACGGTTGAATAGAGATTAGGAATTGGATGATTGTACTTCACTCTTAGGTGAGAATTGGTCCAGAAAGCTGGCTTGGCCAAGTGTTCAGTCCTAGGCTGGATGTGTTAAAGGTGTACATTTTCTATCCTTTTCTATTAAGCCTAATGCCTTACTACTCAACTCCTCAAATTACATGTTTCCATTGGAAACAAAGCAAAACAAAACAAAAACTAATTTCCATTCTTCTAAGATTTCTCTCTCTTTTAGCACCAAATTCTAGTCCCCCTGGTTCCATCTGTCTGAAATACTTATGCCCAGCTTTCACTTCAACATTCTTTCGAGTAAATGTTCATATTCACACTGATAGCCTAGAGAATATGCTATGTTCTCCTTGGCATCCTCTCTTATCTCCTAAGTCTAGGCTAAAGCTTTTGGTTACCAGCATAAGTCAACCCTCCCATACTTGAAATACACTGCTTACTTGAAAGAAATTAAAATAAACCCATGATAGACACAGGTACCTTTGGTATGGGTGCCACTGGTACTGTAAATGGACACTTGTAGACAACTACACACCACTCCTAGAGATCTTTCTTGGGAAGCTTACTTCACTGCTTTATCAGGGCTTGTTTGTGCAACTAATTTATAAACATAAGCTATGTGAACTTACATGTCTGTCCTATTCATCTCTGTGTTCACTCAGTGCTTCCCAGTAAAAATTTGTTTAGTTGTTGAAAGAAAGATATACCAGTATAGAACACTCATACACCAGATACCAAGTGTCAAGATCAAGTGTCAAGAGTGCTTAGCTTAGAGCTCAAGAGGCGTGCACCCATCCAAATAACTCAAAGGTCAAGAAAACAGCCCAACTAGATAGCCAAGAAGTCACAGTAGCCAGAGTGAGGTAGACTAGGAAAAAATAATGGAGTGGCCTAGAGAAAAGATACAGACAAGATTTGGACTTTGGCTACCTTTAAGGCAAAGCCTCTGGATAGCCCTGGTGTGAGGGCAGATGTGACAGATATTAGAGGATGTACGTGAAGGAGTTTGAACCAGGGACTGGGAAGGAAAAAAGAGGTGGTTCTCTATTGGCATTATCTATGAGTTTCTACAGAACATACATAGTATAAGATCATTCAATATACAGAAAAGACGGCTCTGTGACTGCGTTCAGAACATGCTAGGTTAAGCCAAGTTAACTATAGTCTTACTAGACTTCTCAGAGTCTTTTCCAAACATTTACCAAACAACATGACTATATAATCCTTTATTTTTTTTATCTTTTTAGAGGATAATTTCATTGAGCTACTATCCCATGAGGCCTTGGTTTACAAAATACAGCTCTACATGATTCTTAATGGTTTGTATTGTTTTCTATGGCTGCTATCAGTGCATGTATTTATTTATAGCTTGCCTTGTTTTCGAAAAGATTTAAAGCAATCAGTATAGGAATGATCATTATAGTTTAGCTTTGCTTTGGGTTTTTTACTCTAAATGTTTTTCTTGACCTGGAATTAAAATCTTTCTTCATTATTTCTACTGAAAGCATCAGAAGTTACTACTTTTTTCTGACAAAAATGTTCTCAGAGGTATTAACAAGCTAGCTCATGAAGGTGAGGAGGTGAGTGATGGTTTGCAGAACTTAGTTTTGGGGACTCTTTTTACCTAGGGTACAATGTAGCCCCTACAGTCTTATAGAACAAGACCAGGGAGGAGAATGAGTGTTATATGGAAGCCAGGGAGAGTGAGAGTCTGAATCACAGCTTTATTAGGTGCAGCTATCTGACCTTAGCAAAACTTGTTTCACCTTCTGGAGTCTCAATATGATTGTGTGCATATCCTAAATAATACTATTTGCATTAAAATGTGTTGAAGGGATTAAATGCAGTGATATTTATAGGCTCCCTACATATAGGAAAAGTTCAGTTAATATTATGGAAATGATGAAGACATTAATCATTGCACAGATTATCATCCTTGAGAGTCTCTAGAGTTAAGTTTTGGGGCTTCATTATGTTTTGGTTAATCTCGGATTCTCCCCTAAATATTCCCTTTGTTTACTTGCTAGGGCAAGGTTTCCTGTTTTTTTTTTCTGGGAGATTCCCCTGAAAGTGTGAAGCAGAGTAAGAGTTTTGTCTGTACCTGGTCGCTTAAGGTAGTGCACCACCACTCCCTCCCCCTACCCCCGTCTTCAGCTAAGACCAGCTGAATGTGGGGAGAGAGACTTAAGGAAAGTGTCCCAGAAGAACCCTGTGTAATGTGCTCATGCATTGAAGGTGACACTCTGTGTTTGATCACTGGTGTGATATGGTGGAGAGATATGGTGGAGAGAGAAGAAGAAGGCATGGGGAAAAAAGGAAAAAGGGGAGCCAAAGTATTCTGCACAGAAAGAAGAGTTTTAAAAAATCCAAAATATTCTGCCTATGAGCTGAGCATACCCACTTGTTCTCAGCAAGAAAATGCTGACAGCCTGAAAGCTGCTTAGTTATATTGTATGGTTAAATATCAGTGGCCCAAATCAGAAAACGGAGCTGTGTATTTCATTTATTGTATTTATTGTCACTAATCACCCCTTTCCCCCACTTCTTTGACAACAGGTTTTATATGTTGTGTTTTCTATTCGCAAAATGGTGTTTTTTATTTAAAAGATGATACTCTTTGATTTAATGATATGTTCCGCTTTTAGAGCACATCCTATGAAAATGATATAAAATGCAATCAAATATTCATCTCGGTAGTATTTATACTAATGAAAAACTGAAAATGCCTACCATATACAATAAAGGTGAAAGTTTAAATTGTTTTGGTTCTTCCATATAATGTAATAATATTCAGGCACTAATTGGGACCTGTAAAATAATCTGTAATTACAACTGCTTATTTTATAATATTAATTGAAAAATATCATGATGAAAGTTTTAAAGAGGAAATTCATACCTATATAATAAATGGTGTAAATTAAAACAAAGTTCTGCAGGATAACACAACACAATGTTATGTTAAAATCTTGTTGAGTCGATCATGGTTGATTTGTTTTCATGTACTTTTTATACTTTCCATATTTTCCTGCAAAGAATACATACTCATATTCTTTCTAGAAACACACAAAATCCCTGACTTCAAAAAAATAAGAGTGTATAGAATAAAAAGAAGCTCGAGGCTCTGAGAGGGACAGTAACAGGTCCAGTTCCACTGAGTTATTATAGGTTACTGTTCATTCTACTTGCATTAAGTTTTTTGGGGTCAGATTTATTTTTTGAATTTAATTTTATTTTAGATTCTAAGGGTAAATGTGCAGGCTTGTTACATAGGAACATTGCATGGCAGTGAAGAACTTCTATGGACTTCTATGGAGCCCACCCACTAAGTGGTGAGCAAGGTACCTAATGGATGGTTTTCCAACACTTATCGCCTGTCTCTTCCTCTCTATTTTATAAGTCCTCAGTGTTTATTATTCCCATTCTTGTGCCTGTGTATGTCCAGTCTTTAGCTCCCACTTATGAGTGAGAGTATGAAGTATTCAGTTTTCTGTTTCTGTGATAATTACAGAGTTATCTGTACTACACCCACATTGCTGCAAGGAACATGATTTTATTATTTTTTATATCTGTGTAGTATTCCTTGGTGTATACGTATCACATCTGAGGGAATAAAAACAAAGTGAAAAAACTAAGTCAAGCCAGGATATGGTTCTGAGAAAAAAAGAGTGCCTCGTGAGACTGAGGAAGCTGATTAGGACTGTGTAGTTATAATGTGAACTTTAGAACTAGGCAGGCCTGGCATCCAAAGCTAAGTCCTCATCTTCCCACATGCACAGCCTTGGAAATATCTGAACAATTTGATTCTCTGTTTTCCCACCTGAAAAATGGTCACAATATTCAGCAAATCAATTTGAGACTTGAGATGACTATAATTACAATTGTGTTATGATTGTCATAGCCATACTTACTGAATGATTTTTATAATCCAGGCACTGTGTTTATTTAATTTAATCTTTACAACCACAGATTAGGTAAAAAATAATTACTATTTTATTTCCATTTTGCACATAAGATTTACATTTGGTCAGTTGCTACCTTTGTCCTTGCTTCAACCCATAAAAAAGGAGCTGCCTCCAGCAGTCTGCCCCCTTTCTCTCTCTATTTATCTCCTTGGGCAGGGTAGCGGCTTTTGTGATTGCTGATATTGAAGGGCGGGGCATGGGCTGTGTATAACTAGAGTTCTCTCGCTCCCTCCTCTTACTTTCCTGGGAGACATTCACTGGGCTGGTCAATAGTTTTCCTGCTGCTCATAGGGAGAGAGAAGTTTTGAAAACTCCATTTTGACCTTGAATTCACAGCATATCTTTCCACTCAAGTTTATTACTACTCTGATTTTTATTTCTCTTTTTTTTCTGCCTTGATCTTAAATCTAGATCTTTTCAGAACAGGGATGAGAATAATAATTTCCCTCAAACACCAACAAACACCTACCAAAGTCCTACTACTAATGATCCACAGAGATGTTTTGATTGGTCTGTTGCGGCAAGTACTAGTTCTCAGGGGACAGTGCAAAAGTATATATTTTGGGTCAGGTGGATTTACTTGCTCAAATGGGGAGGGTATCTGTGTTCCATCAGTTTGCTTCTGTTGTTTGTATTTAGAATGAGCTGATTTTCCATGTCTTAACTAATGTTGTAAGTGTTCTTTGTGAGGATGCCTTGTTGTTCCAGTGATGTGGAGTTAAAAAGCTAACCTGAGTCCTGTGCACCAATGAGGTCCGACTCTGAGGATTCTTTCCTGAGAGGAAATTTGGAAGATAATGATTGCTTCTGGGAGGAGCTGAGAAGAAGACACTCACTTGCGGCGCGGGGGAGGCTTTCTGACCCGGAATGGAGGAGGCGGAGGAGCCGCTTTTGGAGGGGAAGAAGCTGCCGCTCGCCCCCGAGCCGCGCCTTGGCCTGGACTTAGGAAGGAGCCCCTCCGGAGAAGACTGTGCCCAGGGCCTCAGAGACTTCCTGCCAAGGCCGACACGAGCCATCCTGGCTCTAAAGAGCCTCCCCCGGGGCTTGGCCCTTGGCCTCTCACTCGCCAAGGAACAGCGCTTGGGGGTCTGGTGTGTCGGGGAGCCCCTGCAGCCAGGACTGCTTTGGGGACCGCTGGAAGAGGAGTCTGCCTCCGAGGAGGACAAGGGAGTGAAGCCTGCGCAGGAGGACCTGTCATTAGGCCCATGGAGAGATGTGTATGCCTGTGAACAGAGTTTAGTCTGTACCAGTTTGGTGCAACGAGGCAGAGTGGAGAGTGAGGGAAATGTGGCCCCTGTGTGGATCAGCGAGAGACTTCATCTGCAGGTATACCAGGTCGTGCTGCCTGGCTGTGAGCTGCTGTTGTGGCCCCGGCCTCCCTCTGAGGGCCTGAGCCCCACACAGCCTGGGCTCGAGAAAGAGGCAGCTGAGGCAGTGGTGGCAGAAGAGGAATCTGCTGTACAACAGGAAGTGGACTCCCCCGGGGAGGATACAGCAGAGCCTTGCACAGATCCTGGTCATCAGTCACCCCCTATCATCCAGGCAGAGAGTACAGTGAGCCCTGGATTTAAGTCCCAAACCCAGGACCAAGTTTCCACAGATTGCCAAGCACAGGTGCCACCTGCATCTCGGAGCACCTCAGCTACCCAGCAGGGCCCAGAGAGCTGTGAAGCCAGTTTCTCATCTTCTGCCAGGGGGACCCAGCTGCAGACCCACTTGGCCAAGAAGTTACGTAGCCCCAGTGATAAATGTCCACCCAGAGCAAAGGCCTCGGAGCCTGGGGCCCAGCACCCTGGTTTTCCTGTGCTCTCGCGGAGACCTCCTGGCCCAGCGGGAAGCTCTCCAAAGCAAGGGCGTCGGTACCGGTGTGGGGAGTGTGGCAAGGCATTCCTGCAGCTGTGCCACTTGAAGAAGCATGCATTCGTGCACACTGGCCACAAGCCTTTTCTTTGCAGGGAGTGTGGCAAGAGCTATAGCTCAGAGGAGAGCTTCAAGGCCCACGTGCTCGGCCACCGTGGGGTGCGGCCCTTCCCTTGCCCACAGTGCGACAAGGCCTATGGCACCCGGCGAGACCTCAGAGAGCACCAGGTGGTACATTCAGGTGCCCGGCCCTTGGCTTGTGACCAGTGTGGCAAGGCCTTTGCCCGCCTCCCCTCCCTGCGTCTCCATCGCAAGACCCACCAGCTGCCTACTGCCCCTGCCCAGTGCCCATGCCCCATGTGTGGGCGGCTCCTGGCCAACCAGGGCTCCCTGCGGAACCACATGCGGCTCCACACAGGGGAGAAGCCCTTTCTGTGCCCACACTGTGGCCGGGCGTTCCGCCAGCTGGGCAACCTGCGTGGGCACTTGCGGCTGCACACCGGAGAGCGTCCTTACCGCTGCCCGCACTGCGCCGATGCCTTTCCCCCGCTGCCTGAGCTGCGGCGCCATCTCATCTCCCATACTGGGGAGGCCCACTTGTGTCCCGTGTGTGGGAAGGCCCTCCGCGACCCACACACTCTCCGTGCTCACGAGCGTCTGCACTCCGGAGAGAGGCCCTTCCCGTGCCCCCAGTGTGACCGTGCTTACACCCTGGCTCCCAAGCTGCGGCGCCACCTCAAATCCCACCTGGCGGACAAGCCCTACCGCTGCCCCACCTGTGGCATGGGCTACACCCTCCCCCAGAGCCTCAGGCGGCACCAGCTCAGCCACCAGCCTGAGGCGCCCTCCAGCCCCCCCTCTGT